>FAPJ01042090.1:0-10079 GCA_001485985.1 Heliconius ethilla aerotome | reverse complement strand
TTATTATATTAGTATAGATTGTAATAGTATTGACAGATTAATCGCAAGCGACGCTATGACACCTCTTTTAGTGTGATTTTGAAACTTATAAATTATAATTTATTTTTTAATACTAAATCTTTAGTTCTGTAGAAATACGATATACGAGTATGTTGTAATTATAATATATTTTTCAAAACAGAAACTGTTCTGTAACACATTCTCAAAATCAGTCGTCAGGCGTATTCCATTCTGTTTTACCTAAATTGTATTTTAATCCTTTGGAACATATACATTTATATAAGCAAGGATATAGATAGGGGTTGGTTTAAATGAAATAATCCCTGCGAAGCGCTATAACGAGACTTACACAGCTTTAGAATAGGCCTGGCATTGTCTCGCTATAGCACCGACAGTTTTCAATTATTAGATATATATTTTAATGTCCATAGAATGTTACACAGAAATTCTTAAAGAGAATTGATTCCACTGAAAGCTCAGTTAAGTTGTATAATTATATTAAACGGTACTATTATGGCGAACCATTAGTATCTAACGAATATTACTTACAATTACATATTGACACAATAATTGAAAAAACCACATTTCATTATATAAAAAAAAATAAAAAACGTAAACATGATTATTATAAAGTAATTTCAATAAAATCGTCTCCTACGAATCTACATACATTATAAACACAGAGCAGACCTATAATTAGATTACGAATAATTTGTATAGCACTAACTTACAACACAAATTGAGTCATTTCATAAAGTCGAGTTGATTTTGATTATAATTTATCCTAATAAGTGAGACAATAAAGAGAAACTTTCGCGTTTCGACCACTTCCGCAGGAGACGCTACTCGGTTACTTGCAATCTTTGAGTTCTTTAGTGCCCCAACTTAGTGTCTTAGTGATCAACGGCTTTAATAGCGTCAATATAGTTATATAATTATGTCTAATTTTCTAGAACTATGTTACGGCCTGAAGTCAGCTCTCGTCGCGCTCACGAGCCATGAGTGCAGTGCGTTATGCACACTGGGTTGCCTTCGCTATGACGAGATTTGGTGAGACTAACTGCTTAGGTTGATGAAACGTGGAACAGACATACATACTGTATGTCTAAAAATAGGGCTTTCCTATGTTTTGCTATGATAGGGATGTGAGCGAGGCAACCCGCGCCAATGGGATTGAGGTGAGCTCAGCGTGGAGGTGGTGTAAGGTGGTGATGAGCCAGGTGGCACTGAAACAGGCTCCGGCTGCAGTAGTGTGATGTTAGCCTCAATAAAACACCTAAGTTCTATGGTACGCTAGAGTGAGCGACGACCAATCCTATACTAACTTCCCTAATCTTAACTCTTACTCCGAGGCTAATGGCAGTGATGGTCAGCAGTTGTCGGGAGGGACAGAAAGTCGACCATGCCCAAAGAATTTAAACTCAAAAGTTTACTTCAAATCAAAATCCAGAACTTATCCACTTGTAGTTCGGCCCCCAGCGAGCGACGGGCCGAGGCTTACAGCCGCGGCGAGGCGGGCGGCCGCGGCTATCTAAGTTACACTACCACCTATATCTAATATCATTTAGTGAACCGCGCTCGTGTCGGCGTCTCGAGTTCACTTAGTATGATATCTACTCTTTATGAACATCATTGATCATCTGTCAAATATACATTATTCTACTATCCTAACATTAATTATAAAGGTTTTAGATTAGATGTGGAACTACAGAGTCGCACCTAGCGAACGACCGCACTATGAGACGGGGACGAAGCGTGAGACCAGGACCGCGATCGTAGTCTCAGATGTCGGGGGCATTTGACTGACGACTGACAGTACTGTCAGTGGCGTCACTCTCCAATGCTGAATGTTGAAGCAACCAGGACTGGACATTATCGTCCATTGCGTTCCGAACTGTGTCAAATGCCCCACATTGCGGGGATACAAAAAAGTAAAAAGTCGCCCGTGACCAAAGTTTGCAACGCCGCCTCTGAACTGCAGATCCTTTATGTAATCACGACAGTTATTTCAAGCCGGCGTCCAAACTTGACGTTGGACGTCGGTGAAAACGTTTCTACACCCCGAAACTGCTATACAGGTCTGACGACTGCTCCAACTAAAGGACCCCTATCAATAAACGAGTTACTATACGAATGTATGCTTGTACGTCTTGCATGTGAAACATTCTCATCCCGCTGTGAGGCGGGTTCGTAAACAATTGACATTCTCTCATCTTCAACAGAATAAGCTGGAACGCGTTTATTGATAAGGCAAAAAATGGGTGAAGACCGAGAACGGGGATCTCTATCATTATCTACATAATATTTTACATGTTAAGCCTGTTTCAGTGATAAATAATTAAAATATTATACAGTTGATTCGAGACATCGTGATATTAGTTGATACTTAACAACAGATGGCTTACAAGTGTCTTCCGAATTTGATGAAGAAGGGGACGACTTTAACGATGGTTGTGAATACCATGACGATAATGAGGAGAACCAATATGGTGACGATGGTGTTGTTGATGAGGTGGACTGTGTGCAATGTGTGCAGGTGCGGGCGAGGCGCAGGATGGTGGTGGGGGGCGGCTGGATCGTAATGGTAGTGCAAATGCAGCACCTGCGCGTGCCCCCCGCCGCCCGCATGGTCCGACAATTCCACATGCAGCACGTGCGGCCCGGGAAGTACCGGGGGTACGTGGAATACATGGGGTACGTGGGATAAGGAGGGTACGCGCAAGGATTCCAGCGGGTTGAGCACACTGGGGGGATCCACCAGGTGGATGGGGAAGGGGGATGGGAATAACTCCGTGGAGGGTTCGCTGGAGGCGCGACGACGGCGATATTGCATACTATATAAGGACGACATAATTATCAAAATCCAATACGGCTTAAACCTTAACAATTAATACAATATCAAAATGTTACCGACTATGAATACACAATAACATGAAAAAACAGTCTTCCAGGCGTTTTCGATTTTTCTTTTTTTTATCAAAAATTTGTAAATTGTAAATTTAATTTTTTTGTAAAAAACCAATAGAGTACAAGAATCTCAAAACAGTGTAAACACACGCCGGCGTTACCTTTCGCACTTTTAATAAAACACTCCACTAATTCGTTCAATAATAGTCAGCCAATTTTTGGTATCAATTACACTAATAGCAGTTAAATATAAACCTCATAAATTTAACTGTCTTATTTGAAATGTCAATTTTACTAGAACAACAAACAAATCGAGTATATATATTCTCATAGATAAATAAGGAGAGTATTGTCCGCTCCCAAGATGGCCGTTACATGCGGATAATGAACGCTTACATTAAATATATCCTAGAATATTATTTGATTAAGTGTTTACCTACTCCTGTAAGTACCTTAACAATCAATTTACTTGCTATTATTTTTAATTACCAAAATAAATGGACAAAGCAATATAATTATTATATAATCGATAACTATAAGCGTTAAACATCAATACAATTTAAATTTGGAAAACACCAACCAATGACAAATATGGTGTAAAGCGAATTTAATCAATAATTTATATAAGAGCGAGCCGTTACGACGATATTCCAGTACAATTCTCCTCCCTCCAATGACACCAGGTGTTAATCACTTTACGTCATAGACTCAAAAAAAGCGCAATTCATAATAATAACGGACTCGCGTCTCCAAATGATAATACGGGAAAGACAAATGGATTTACGCTTACAATATACAGATTGTAATAACGAGTCTGACTCTTAAATGTACCAACTTGTGTAAGTAATGATAGTGGGAATAACGTCCACTCTAAATTTACTTCTCCTTCTCTTTTTCCTTTTCTTTCTCTTTCTCCTTCTCCTTTTCTTTCTCCTTCTCCTCAGGTTCCTTTTCTAATTCCTTTTCTTTTTCATCACCCTGTAATTATTAATATCATTAGAATCTGATTACAATTTCAAGTTTTTGTTTGATGGATGAATTGATTCATTGATTAATATTATTGCTTACCTTTCCCTTTTCAGGTTCATCTGGTAGCGGCTGTTTTTCGTTAGGTCCGGTGCCCTCCTTGGTCTCTTTCTCCTTCTTGGCTGGAGGCGGAGGCACTTCAGGCGCGCAGATCTCCTCCCAGTCCGGGAAGGCGCGCTCCTTGAGGCGTGACACGAGGCCCACCAGGTTGGGGAATGAGTCGTCTAGTGCATCGCGTAGTGCATGCTGCACTTCTTTATCGATGAAGTGGAGTTGGGCAAGGTTCGCGAACGCAACCACGTCCAGCTGTTTGTAATAAAAAATGGAGTAGGAATTAAAAAATTATATTTTATTTTGCAACATCTAAGGTAAGGTAAAATCTTAATAAACGTGAGAAAGTTTCGAATGTCTGATATGCATCAATGATACATGACTTAAAGTTAAAGTAAAACAATAATAAAAAAAAACAAGTTCGGAAAGTTGCAGAAACTTAAAACAAACTCTAAACATAATAAGATGCGACTCAAAGAGACAAATTTCAAATCAGCTATTTCATTATGACTCAGACCAAACTAACATATCCATCCAATGTTGATACAAAATTATTGACTGACTGCGTTCGTATGTAAATCAATAAATCTGGGTCCACGTCGAGCTCCAGTTCTATTTAGGTAGGTTTCAGGCTCCCGCCACCCGCGGGGGGTTAGGCATCCTGGGCGGGAGGTCATGACCTAGGCCATTCCCGGGCTAGCTTGCGGCTACCTGCCCCACCCACTTGAAAATCGATGACCGTGTTACATAAAGATATATATATTAATATGTATGAATTGGGTATTTGTAATCGTATGGCGAAAAATATATTAAAAAACGGTTATTTAGAAACTAATCGCGGTTACATTTCAAGTTATTTTCAAATGTTATTTATAGTAGAATTATTTTAAAAACAGGTTTTAAATCTTAGCGTTAACAAATTCTTATATTTACAACAAGAGTAGACAAAGCTTTCTGGGATTTCGCCTTAATTACGTAAAAAATTGTTTGTTTCATTAACTTAATCGATTTGTTGGATGAGTTAATATGTAAGGTAGTATCGATTTTCTGATCGGATTTTACGTATGAGTCACATCCTTGCAGGTTCAGAAATACCGAATTAAATATTAATACAATGATTACGATTATCGATTTGTGTGCTCTACCAAAAAACATGACATAACAAAAATAATAAAAATTAGAGCTGAGAGAACAAAATGGCAAATCGTCATAATGAAGTAAAGTGTATATATAGATAGCAGCAATAGTCTAGGGGATGCTTGGATCTATTTTTAACCTGATAAGGGAGATCGGTTATCGCACTCTGTCCCCCTGTGACCCCGCGACCCCCTGCCACCCCCACAGCCCGCCGCAAAGTTGCATCAATGAATATCGTCGAACAAATAAAGAAATCTTTCAAGAACTTTTTTAGCTATTACATTAACAGATTATGATACGAGCTTTAAGAATTTACATAATAAAATAAAATGTTACTTTTATTTTTGGGTTAAATTAAAATCAAAACCAAACAATTAAAATTTACAATTAATCATTAACTCTGTGATAAAACTTGAACATGAGGTATAAGTGGGTCCAAATTTACGCCAACACCTTCGATTCTGACATCTAAAAGGGAGAGACCATGTACTAACTTTTTCCAGAGGAAGACAGAGTTGGTACACTGGCACTCTATAAATGGAGAAAAGAGTTAATAAAAAATAATCTTACAAGTGTTGGCTCATCTCCGAAGAAGAACGGCTTATCGGAGAGCAGGTCAGAGAGCACGCGAAGGTCGTTTTTGCCGAACTCGATGATCTCCTCCTGGCTGTGCACACCGATACCGTGAGCTTTCGCTTTCTTCATACCCTAGAAACAAATACGTACGTATATGAGTTACGTCATCAACAAAACTACCTACCAAATCCATTAATAAAATAAAAAAATGATCCAAAATATGAGAAAACTGAGAAATTACCTAAAATTTTTAGCTAATCGTGTTGATTGCTCACAATCCAATGCACACGTGCACTGATATTGAAATCTAACAGTTATGGTTTATTTAATAGCACTGCAAATGTTCTTCCCACTATCACAGCTCGCCATCAACTAGGTGAAGTTCAACAGGTGCCTGGATATTTAACTACTCCTGGCAGCAATATGGCGACTGCAGCGGTATGGGAAGGGGGGAGATGCGTAGTGCACTAGTTGCGCTAAAGAGAACGTCGAACCTGCAGGCAGAAGGCACTCCCCCCTACACAGCCACCCCGCTGCATGGGGGATGCACCAATAATAAAAATTTCTATCCCAGACAGAGTAGGCGGTGTTCGATGAACTCGCAAAATGGCGGAATCAATTTAAAATGGCGGACCGGGAGCCATTTTAAGATGTCACTCTATAGCGTATGAAATAAACATGTGTGTGATCACTTCAATCTATACCTACATATTGATTTGCTAGAACATTTCACGTACAATGGTGTTATGTAAATTTAAAAAAAAATTATTAAACTACACGATTTGATTACGATACCAGACAAACAACCATTACGTATTCTATTTATAAAACGACACAAAATAACAGATGACATAAGATTGAAAACAAAGACGTCTTTTAAGAAACCGACCGATTATTATGAATGAACCTAGCAATTTACATTCACAATTTAGTTGAAGAAGTTGAAATCTAAGTCACCCTCAGCGATAAACTTATCAATGAGAGATTGAATGGTTATTTTTACAATGTTATTGTTTGCGCCGAAGTCGCCCAATGTGCGTACAAAGTCACCGAAAATAAATTACAAGAAAACGTTCGAAAAGAAAACAAATGGTCTCACCTTGCGTCCAGACGTGAATTTGTAGCAGAAGTTCAATATCGGGTTAGGCAGGCGGGTGTTGAGCGCGTTCTGGAGATTCACTTGGTAGCCCTTGATGACACTGTCCGGGTACTTGGCGCGCCACCAGAGGATCACCCAGGAGAGATGGTTCTCTATCATGGAGACCATGGCGTGGGTCACTACCCGCTGGTCAGGCGTCAGACCTGTGAGAGACGAACAACGGAATGTTCCATGACATTTGACAACACAGTGGGATGCGCTGAATGCACATGCGCGTCAACCCACATGACCTAACTGGGATTTCGAGTCGCCCGGTCATTGCTTCTGGCCAACACACAACCTACATATTACCATTGATTTATATAAGACAGGTCAGCATATGTAGGGAATATTTGTTCACTTATTTTTTGTTTATTTAGAAATTAATATTAAAGCATTCCACATTACTAAGTAAAATAAAGAAATATTTTACTTGATCATAAAAATTAACAAGGGAAGTCAAAGATTATTTAAATTATCTTGAAAATACATAATGATCTTCAAGGTAGAGTAGAGTAGGAGAACTTCAAGGTAGGCTAAAGGAGCAGTAGGCCCCTTTTGCCTGCCCTGCTACATGCGGTATACAACGTAGAGCTAAAAAGAAAGAAAGTTATTCAATAACACTGAATTAACTCACACATTTAATTTTGTTCGCTTAAATTATCGTAATCGTTTGATACATAAGTAAATGTATCTTTAAAAAGATAAGATATAACTTTTTATAAAGTCCGCTTTGTTGACATTTCAATATTTTTTTTAGCTTCACGCTTTAAGTAAGCCGGGTGGGCCGAATTCGGGCACTTGCATATCAATCAATAGATTGGCGCAGATCATCGCCGCAATAATTATAGAACAGAAAGGTGGAAACAGAGTTAATTATTATAAACTTTTTCTATCAAATTTATTTTACAGAATTTTATAATTACGCGCAAAAAAATATTATAGTGGGGAACTGAATGTATTGAGGTTCTCACTGTTTACTCTGTTATATGCGGGATATACCACTTTGCGGGATATGAAGCTGAAATAAAAGTAAATACTATTTTTAAATCAAAGGGCTAAATAATAAAAGTCTGATCGTAACATGAATCTCTTTGCAACTCCAAGGCGAAGTGATTTAAAAGACATTTTTCATGAATTCATTTATAAAGGTTTTAATTTTTGAATTAATTTAATCGTTGTAGTTATATTACATCGCTTATTAAAATTATAATCAACAAAATCTCCTTAAAAACAATATATTATAAAATGTCTACCTACATAAATTATCAGTGTTACGGCACTCCGTTTTCAACAATAAGTATGTTTTGGACACAATTTCGTTTTGCTAAGCATATTTATTTATATTGTTTATTTAACGGCATGTTCACATTTCATAGAACAGAGTAGGCAGAGGGAACCTAGCGTTAAGGTATAATATATATATAGTAAGAGTTATACCGCGTTATATGCGCGGTAGACGCGGTATATCACGTCTTGTCTTGTCAGAGCGAGAAAATTGAAAATAATTCATTGTTCCGTATGGGAATCAAACCAACAAGTAGTGTTTCAGTCAGACACTCACACATAACAGCCACTGCGCCATTTAAAATATAAATCGATATACATATACAAATATACAAAATATTTTAACTAAACAAAAATTAAACGCCTGATATATTAAAATAGCAACCAACCTGCATCTAGATCTTTGTTATATTTCTCCGACAGCTCCTTTATAATGAAGGCGCTGTCTGCGATCTCCTCGCCGTTGAGCTCGACGAACGGCAGTTGGCCCTTCTTGGAGCGGAACTTGGTTTTGTGATCGACGTTCTAGAAACAAAATTATTTTACAATGTTTAATTCTATCGATTAACAATTAAAAAAATAAATTGGCTAATTGGCAGAGACAATCAAATGTTAAAACACTCCGCGGAACACAAATCGCTTAATTTTCAAAATGATAATTTTTTTCTTAGTTAATTTACCTTTGTAATGTTTTATGGGATACTGTTATGGGGTATTTATTCTTACTAGCTGTTTAAAAACCTTTCCAGATGCCATACGCACACAAATATTAATAACTAAAGAAAAAAAAAACACTCGGTGGCAAAAAATAGCACAGCGACACTACTGGCACATTCGCAGAAGCTAAATTGCATTTCTTTTAATACAAATTCCTTTAGAGACGGTCTTTCCCACGATTGACACCAGCTATTAGATACACAAAAGGCTTCTAATAAAAGGCTGACAATTTCGCATGACTTTCTTAGACATACTTTTGTTAACAATAATGTACTATAGTAGTGGTTCTGATGTTCATTTATACAGGGGAATTTAATTTTTGAACTATTTGTGTTTTTTTAATTGTGTCTTGAATTTTACTACTCGATATGCAACAGATCGAAAATGGAGCGAAAATCTGGGAACCTAGTGTCTTAACTCTATACTTATCCTGCAACGTCGTATTAAACGAAAAATTGTAATGAAGAATCACTTCTTAAATTATTTTTGGCCATTTGCGTTAGATGTTGAGTGGTGGTGCAGATCGCTGTCTACCAACACCGATAATATCATATATAAAATCAGACATTTCCACAGCTGGATAGATTAAAAAAAAATTAAAACTCGAAAAATAGCGATTTAACATAACATCTTTTAAAGTTTTTTTATCGATATTGTAAAACCTTTTAAAGAAAATCCTTTATTTTTGATTGAAATATCTTAAAGTATATTTTAAAATGCGGAAAGTGGTGAACGGAAGTGTCTTTACGGAGACGGAGTTTTATTTACACCATTTTGAATTTAGAGATATAAAAACTCTGATCAACCTATTTATTCAAATATTTTCCTATCCTTAGAGTATCCCTGCAATTACAAACGAACACAAAAAATTAAAAATATACTTTTTTATAATCATAAATAAATAACCAAAATAATTTTAAAAAATAATTAATCTAAAACAAAGGCAGGCCCAGTTAAGGTGATCTATATTCAGGCTAGCAACAGGCAGTCCCGGGGCCGAGCTCACTGGGCATGCGCGGAACCCTCGACCCGCCATAGAGCGCCGAGCATAGAGCCGTTCTCGGGAATATCAATCAATATACTATGGACAAGATGCAGTTGATATAGATAGGTTGATTTAGATGGGTGCCAGTTCGATTTTACAGTTAAAAGACAAATAATAGCTGTACTCGAAACATTTTCTTTTGTATATAATAATAAGTAACAGTAAAAATTTACAAAATTTTGGCACCGACTCAGA
>FAPJ01041840.1:0-11018 GCA_001485985.1 Heliconius ethilla aerotome | reverse complement strand
CGTGTAAAAGCGAAAACGTGTAAAGTACCGTGTAAATCGGGGGATAGCTGAAATTGTAATCTGTCTCTTTTTGCTATTTTCTAACTTGAGTTGGAGATAATCTAGAAGAAAGTATTTACTTTCTGACTTCAGTCAATTGTGTGTGTTTTAACTTAATAAGTATAAAAAAACAAATAATAATATATTTAGGCTGTATACTTAAAATCGTTTCCTTCATATCAATGGCAACCGAACTGTCATTTTTCATAATATGACATCGATTTTATTTATTCTCTGTAGCACCGTGTCAAGTGCAAACAGGATAATTTATATATTTTTATTTGCTATTTAAAGTTTTAAATAAAACTAATTAAATTTTTTCTTGACATTATTGTAAAAGTGGCGCAAACGATGGATACTGATATTGGATCAGGCTTTGGTCATTTCACTTGACTTTTTCTAATAATTATATTCATTAATATACTTTTTTTTTAAATATTAGAATAAAACACTTTAGTCTATTCATATTCAAATCTTGATATGGTCAAAATATTATCTTTGTTAGGTTATTGTATAGTATTATACTGTTGTAACATAATATAACAATTAAGATGAGTATTCAAGTATGTAGGGATACATCTGACGCTGTGGCGTTGTACTTGCCGCAGCGTTTGTATCTTAAATCGTTTGCAAAGCTTAACATTTCTGTTCAGCTTCCCCCGCACAAGGTACATGGCAAGTCCATTTCCAATTGGGAATTGATGGAGAAACTGCGGAAAATGATCCAACCTGACAGTTTCTCAGTATTGAAAGTTTCAAAGCATAGTTCTGAAGTGATAAGATTCGATGCGGAATTGGAAAATCGTCAAAAATTAGATCGTGTGCTAAGTCGTTTAGATGACAGAATCATACATTTAAATGACTATCCCGATTCTCTGAAAATAAAAGTTTCTGAAGCCAAGTCAGATTTTCCGAGTCGACATTCCTGGGATTCGTTTTTTCGCGATGCAACCGACATGGATGAGATGAAACCAGGAGAGAGGCCTGATACGATACACATAAAGTATTTACCAATTCGTTGGTTTGTGTACAATGATGAAAGAGATGATGATGCTCCTCCTTCCGAAACTTTATTTAAGAAAATATTTGAAAAGTATGGGTCAGTGAGACAGATAGATGTGCCAGTGGCTGATCCTTTCAGGATGCAGATGAAAACCTACATGAGAGGTATAACTATACCACATCAAGAAGGAAATCTTTATTTTGAGGGTTATGTGCAATTTAGTGAATATGCCAGTTTTGTGCGTTGCATGGATTCATTACGAGGTCGAAAGTTGTTAAGGAAAAATGATGATATAGCCGAGTGGTGCAGCATTAAAGTTGACTTTGATAAAAGTAAGCACATGACAGATGCTGCAGTAAAGAGAAGAGCTATTGTCCGGGAAAGGCTAGCAGCCAGGCAAAGAGCTAAGGAGGAAGAAGAGAAACAAGAAAAGGAGAAAATTGCTAAAAGGGACGCTAGAGAAAGGTTATTATTTAGTCATTTTCAATTTCATGCTTTTTTTTCGGTTAGCAGGGTAGGGGGACTTACAGTTAAGACATTCCATTCTTCATTTCCATTAAATATTTTGAGGTCCGGAAATGAATTATTGAAAATAAAATAAAAATAACTTTTAAAATTTTAATTTTAAATTTTATCATTTAAATATAACTATTCCCTGAGTGGAATTTTAACCTGCAATAATTTACCGTCAGATGTTGCACTGCTCCATGACAATGTAAATACATAAGATTTTTTCTTATTTTATAATTTTTTATTATTAGAGCCAGCCATGAGCTTAAGTCTAATTATTTTTAATGTGTTATCATACAATTTCATTATGATTTTATAAACTTTTTTTAAAATATGATTAGGCTCATTGTATTGCAGACAAAAAGAAATAGTCTCACGATTTATTTTTAAATCTTTAAGACAAAAAGTTGAGCATCATGAGAAGGAGAAGCTAGTGAAGATGCGAGAAAGGGAAGAGAGACGTAAGAAAAAGCAACTTGCGAAGTTAATGGAACGGGAGGATGTGGATCTGAACAGAAAAGTAGCTGAAGAACAAAGAAAACTACTGAAAAGTCAAAAGAAATTGCAAGCTGTACGACTGATTGATGAATTGTTTAAGAGATTAGAGGTAACTTTAAGTGTATTATAAATACACATTTTTTTATGTGTTAAATATTTTATGTCATGCAGAAAGCTGAAGTAGTAGTTTAAAAATGTTGTATTATCTTGAATAATGCTAATCCTTTTTTTTGTTATTGTGAGGAAATTCCTTTTTACTCTCTTCTACTCCCTTCTACTTATGTAGGACTCATGGACTGTTGTGAGCAGATATAGGTATAGCACCTCCTGTGTGACACTAGCCCAGGTTACATGTGCCAAAAAATTCTTCCATGAACCCATGTTTACATATATTTTAAAATATAATTTCATTTATTTTCAGCTTCGCCCTGAGCTCCAGAAAAATGGAACTAAACCTGAGCGTTATTACAAAGCTAGTGACAGAATAGCAAGACAAAGAATAGTAGAGAACTTCAAGAAGAAACAAGAGAAAGAACTAGAGGAACAGAGGGAGAGATTAAAACATGCATTAGATGGTAACTATAGACTCATTGACCAAACTGTAGTGATGTTTTAATTACATGGAAACCATTTATGCTGGATCAAATCCATTTGAATAAATGTTTAGACATAAGTTATAAGATCCTACAATATATCATAGAGACCTACGTCTATATGAATGTATAGGCAAGACATTTAAATTTTCGTATACTTAGTCTGATGAAGATAAAGTGTGGTATTAGGTTCCGCCATTCAACACATAATAATTCTAGAATATAGGTGGAAAATGGGGAATATTATACTATTAGTATAGTGTAAATAAAAAATGACATGAACATACAATTGAATTATTTATAAAAATAGTCATTTGATTATTACAGGTCGTATCATAATTCGTTCTGCATTAGAAACTAAGAAGCCTAAACGTGACTCCATCAGTTCCATTTCAGATGATGACAAGGACTTAAAGCGTATTAAGACTGAACACCCGTCACCAGAGAGGGAACCTGTTTATAATAAAAATCCAGGTAAATTTACTAATAGATAGAAACATATCGATCACATGTCATTAGAAAATAACACTCCTTTCCCCACTTACTGCTGAATTCTTGAGGCATTGCATATTGAGTGGCAGTACTTACCCTTTGGAATTTTTTAATATTTCACTTCCTCAAGTGGGGATCGAACCCACAACCGTCGTATTACAGTCCCACAACCTTGTGTCGCTGCGCCACGACGGCCTCATATATATTTATCAAACCTTAAATAAGGAACTCTTAATTACATATGACAATTTTCTAGATAACATTTCTATATACATATATGTATAAACCTGAAGATTTTGTTTGGCTGAATGCTCTAACCTCGGAAACTGCTGGTTAGAAACCAAATATTCTCTTTGTCTTGTATAGTTAATTAGTTCATTTATTGACAGCCCTCAGGCTGTATTACGTCACGTTAATCTTTCAATGTACTTGCATTTCAACATGCAGGCACAGTTAAAATAAGTTAATATTTGAGAATATCTTTTTCACAAATATTATTATTTTATATTATAATATATTAAATTTAATAATGTTATTAATTTTTGTTATTAGTTTCAGGCCTATACTATCCAAATCCATATGGCTTTGGCTACCCGTTTCCCGCACCGCACGGATATCCGTTCCCGCAAAGTATGAGTATCACTTTCTTTTTTATACTTTTAGATTCACGCTGTATTCCGCACATAGCAGAAGGTAGAAGGAGTCTAGTCCTAGTGCTAGAACACTCTGTTTCCATTAAGAAACTTTTTTTCCACACACAAGCGTGCGACTGTAAACGCGACGGTTGTGAGGTCGATTCTTAGTCGCGGTAATGAAATGTTTAATATTCTCATTTCCTCGTTAGTAGCGTGGCAAAGCATGGCGTTTAAACATACAATGCTTCGAAACTTAGCGGCGGAAAGCGAGAAACGAGAGAGTCATAACACTAAGTTTCTTCTGCCTTTCTTTCTTTATGTGGAAGACAGTGTGAACCATTTTTTTTTAAATTAGTACAATTTAGTATTATTATTATATTATATTTATTTAGTACAGTAAGCGATTTGGCGAGAGTTTGGGGCGTATTTTCAAGGTGGCTCTTTAAATTATCTTTTAATATTTTTTTTTCTTTCATCAAATTTAAACTTGCTTCTTTGCTTTTTTTCTTGAACAGATAAAAAACAAGAAAAAAAAGCTTAAATTGAATCTTTTGAATACAAATATAAATTATTGACAGTATTTGTAAAAAACGTTGTACAAAATTAATTTATGTTAGAACTTTCACTTCTTGAAATTTTTCCTTTTAATGGAAAAGTTCTGACGTTTCATTTGATAATAGAATCTTGACACTAGGTGTCCTCTAAAATTAATAAAACTCAACATAACAAAACTTTTAGCGTCCCTCCACTACCCCTACCAAGTGCGGGGGTGGTACGCGGGTGAAGGCCATGTGAGGCGCCCACGCGGACGCGGTCGCGGTCGTGGTAGGGGCCGCCTGCCCTATTTCGACGGGCCTGACGCCACGCACCAGTATTACCAGTCAGTATTTATTTATTTACTCAATAATTTATTTACTACTGTTTTTTTGCTTCACGCTGTATGTGCGCATACATACAGGTAGGCACGAGGACCCTGGGAACCTAGCGTTAAGTCACTCCGTTCCCGTTCTGCAATTTTCGGCGCATTCTGGAAGTATTGCGTGTTGAGTAGAGGAACTTAACGCCACGCTGGGTGTCGTTACCAGAGCGAGGAAATGAAAATATTCAATATTTCATTTCCTCCAGTGGGAATCGAACCTGTCTCGTTTATAGTCACACGCTATGTACGTGCCCCTGGGCCATGACAAATGTTATATATCAATGATTTCTTGTAATATCTTGAATGCTTCCAGAATTCATTGAAAAATGGGGAGCAGAGTGTCTTAACACTAGGCTCCCTCTGCCGACCCTGATGCGTGAAGCTGATAAAAAACAAAAAATACATAGTTAATATGACAACTATTATTAGTTACAAATAATATCATACCCCCACAGATATTTCAAGAAACTAAACGAAGCGGAACACCGTAACGAGCACGACAACAGATCTCGTTCCCGTTCCCATTCACGTCGACGTTCCTATTCCCGTTCTCGTTCTCGATCCCGTTCCCGTTCCCGGCGGCGTTCTTACTCGCGTTCCCGTTCCCGGTCCCGTAGCAGGAGATCGAGAAGTAAGCGGTCAAGGAGTAGAAATAGATATTCTAGATCGAGAAGTAGAAGGTCTAGGTAAAGGTTTCTTTTTTTATTGAAATCGGTTTCTGGTTGAGGGGCGGGACTCGGGCGAGGAAACGGAAATTATTTCATTCTCCCAGGTGGAAATCGAACTCACGACCGACGCATTTATATGTTACCGGCTGTATCCCATGTACAGCATTGTAGGCAGAGGGAACCTAAGGTAAAATATTTTGTTCTTCATTTTCCGGCGAATTTTTTTAGTATTCCAATACCGCGCTTTTTTGCCTTGGTGCCAGAGCGAAGAAATGAAAATATTAAGAAATATTCATTAGTTCTTTTGAGTGGGGATTGAACTTACAACCGTCGCATAACTGTCCCACCCTTGTACTACTGCGCTACGTCTACGTACGTACGTACGGATATAAACATTCCCATGAGTGCGATTTGAACCTGTAATTATTGTCTGTAATCACAAATTCTAATTCCGTTGCTATGGCCTAAAGAATTTTATCATTCTAATCTATAGTGTTGCTAAACGTCTGTTGATGATAATTATAATATTTTAATGAAAATATATCAGTAATAATAATTAATATCTAACATTAGATACTAAATATATTCATATTCAATTGCATGGTTTATTTTGTTATTAAAGTCCAATCTCAGACCGTCTCGAAACTAACCGTGAGTCGTGACTGGTACTGTAGTATGAATCCTCCTTTACATATATGCGATATCTCATAAAGGACTCAGTTATATTTTTAATTGTCAATATATTATTTTATAATGTAAATAATAAGATAAATAAATTATTAATTAATTGTACAGATCGCGCAGTCGTTCCAATTCAAAATCACGGAGACGATCAAAATCAAAGAATCGAAGGTCCAGAACAAAGTCGAGGTCTAAATCTCGGAATCGAACCCCATCCCCTTCAGTCAATATACAAAATGACAGTCAAACACATAATAGCAAGGTCCTGTCACCAGACACTATGAGGAAGCAAAGGTCCAAGAGCTGGTCACTACCTAAGGAGGGAGAAGGAGAGTCTTGGACGAAGGATTAATTCTTAAAATGTTGTACAGTTGATAATAAATAAAAAAATAAGAAAAAAATGGCGTTAGAAAGTAAACGTTTTAGTTATATTTTTTTTTGTTGGATCAGATTGCAGAATTTTCTTATTTTGAAGAACAAAACACGCCTTACAATATATCTACAAACAGATGTCAATCTGTCACTGAATATTAGGTCGAAAAGATCCTAGTGCTGGTCACTGCCTGAGGAGGAAGAGAATCTTGGGCGAAATATAAAAATTATTCTACTTATTGTAATAAAACTCATACATATATAATAAAAGAATATTGGCAATAAATGTTCTTTTTTGTAAAAAATTCATTCTAATTGATTACTCACAACACAGGGAAAGGGTAAGCTGATGCGAGATACAGCGTGAAGCTAAATACAATTAAGACATTGTAATATTGGTGTTTAAAAAAAAGCCAATTTACATGTAGGTATACTCACCCAATCACATATGTGTTATTGTCATTGTTTAAACGCATATTGTGTTCTTTAATTTTACATGCATTTTCAATATAATATTACACATGGGTACAAATATTGTAAATCAGATTAAATCAATACAGTATTCTACTGTGTTATTTAAAACATTTTTAATCTTATCTATTTGGTATTTTATCTGTGAAATTTACGGGTTTATCATTTTTAAAAATTAAACAAATCAAAAATAAAATTAAAAAAATAAATAATTATATAATATTTAATTTTTATAGTATAATAGTTTTTTAACATTTGAAATTGATTGATTGATTTTTTTTATTTTTAAGAAGTTGTCATAGAGGCCAGTCACAAAAGCCACAAGAGAGTATCTGTAAACGCGACTGAGGTTGTGGGTTCGTTTCCCATTCGTGGAAATGAAATATTTAATATTTCCATTTCTTCCTTCTGATATCGAGGCCAAAGCGCGGCGCGGCAACAAAAGTGGCAAAGCCTCGAGATTTCAGTGGAAAGCGGGGAATAAAGTGTCTTAACACTGAAACTAAAAAAAAGCAATCATGTGTTGTGGGTAGTCTAACGATAAACGGATTTTTTTTGAGTGGGAATAGAACCTACAACCTCTCGTGCATACAGTCGCACGCTAGTGCACCTGCGCCACGAGTGCCCTCGACTAGCTACATATTATAATGGTTGTTTTATTTATTTAGTTATTGTAAAAATCAAAACGGAAATATTATTAAGATAATAGCAAAGCAACAATCTCTCTGATACTAATGTTGGAATTAAGATTAGATTTAGTATTGTTTATCATTTTTAAAGTAAAGCTAATAAAGTAAATCAACAAAATTAATATTTAATAAAAAAAAAAACATGAAATATGGCGGAAGGGCAATAGCGTGGGACTGTAAACGTGACGGTTGTGGATTCGGTTCCCGTTCGGGGAAGTGAATTGTTTAATATTTTAATTTTCTCGCTCTTGTAACAAGGTAAAGCGCGGCGTTGAGTTCCGCACCTCAGCAATGAAATCGCAGTGCCTCTAGATTTCGCTGGAAAGTAGGAATGTCTTAATTCTAGATTTCCCTTGTGTGGCCAGGAACTCAAGGGCAGCGTGAAGCAGAGAAAAAAATAATTAAAGCATATTGGAAATACGTAAGAAAAAATATAAAATTATGATTATGAAGATGAATTTGCAATGCTATAATTGAAACCGAAACAGTAATATAAAGGGAATGTTGAAAATAAATGTTTTTCTATTCATGTGACTCGAATCCAAAAGCTTTCAATGCATCAGTCAAGCTTAAAAAAAATTCATTTAGCCATTCAAAAACTTGGACCTAAATGGATGCTTGCAAGGAATGAATGTTGAGTAATTATTCCACATCACTAAACTAAGCCTTTACCTTGACTAAAATTTTCTAGAAAAGTGTCACTGGGCTGAAATCCAAATACCTACTTACATTTATTAATGTCGTTTAAATTGGTCTCTTAGTGCCTGGACTCCTTTACAGATATATGTATATAAATATAGAAATTGTGTCTAAATAATCGTATAAATATTGTTAACAATTTTAAATTAGTTAATACTGAAAAATAAATGTCATCACAAACGTTACGGACCATGGTGTCTGTAGTGTAAGAAAAAAAAGATTAAAAAACCTGGTGGTCGACGGAAAGGGTAAGATATGAACTGTAGAGTGTAGGTATAAATAATACTAGATTTACTTTTGTGGTGTTGTAATACAACTGATTGTTAATACAATATCTATTTAATAATTTATGAAGGACATATCAAAATATTGATATTTCCTAGGGTTAGGGGCTAGGGTTAGGTTCCTATTTTAGTACTTGAAGTGGCAAGCCCTACTAACTTCAAAAATAGATATTAGCTAATAAAATATTTAGGTTGTGCGGTTACTACTGGGCATAAGGTGAAAAAATATATATTCAAGAGACCGCGAAACTACGCATTTTGACTGAGGTTTAAAGTTAGCGAAGTTAGGCTGAGTAGAGTTAAGAACTTGGTTCGACATGACATTTTTTCATGATTACGTTTTACGTAGTATTCTTATGTCTGGTTGCAGTAAAGTTATTATTACAATTATAATAAAGATTGATGATAAAATGTAGACCAATTATCCTTCTCATTCATTTTAAATTATCACAGTTTTCGAGATTGTCCATATAAAATTATCCATCCGTACTTCGTCGTTATCTCTGACGCGGGTAGTGGCGATAATGAAATTTGTGCCTGAAAATGCCTGAAATTTTTAGTGACACTTTGACCACTGAAGATGAAAACTTTCGGACTCGCCCTTCTCTTCGTCGTCGCGGCCGTACAGGTAAAATTGAAAATTTTTGTCTTAAAAATACAAGTGACCAGTTGAACTAAACAATTACATACTATATTCAGGTATATATTAACATAGACACTAAATTTTAATATTTTTTTGGATTACTTTAAAATTCAAATTCAAATTCAAAATATTCTTTATTCAAATAAACTTATACTAAACACTTTTGTTATATATATATAAAATGTTATATATCATGTATATAACATTACAATAAATAATAAAATAAATAATAAAAAAACATAAAAATATATAATGATGTAAATAAGTACCTTAAAATTAGAATAAGTAAATTTATAAATAATTATCATAAAATAGTATTAAGTTTGTAACTGAGGCAATGTTCAATAAAAGGCTTTTTTATTTTATTTTATTTATTTATTTTAATAGGATGAATAAATTTTTCAAAATTATAAAATTAGCTACTACATACAATAATATTAGTTAGAAGGAAACGAAAATTATTTTTATTACGCACTTTATCTACAGATGATATATCTTCATAATTAAATCAGATACTGTTAACAGTGTAACAACAGACTGTATAGAGTAAATTATTTAGCTAATATTTAAGTAAAAAAAACAACAAATCTAATTCTCAAGGCTATCGCGTAAAAACCGAATTTCGGTATTAATCACCGATAGCCAACGGATAAACATATTTAAAAGATACAATCGCTGTATTTATCTTATAATCACTTAATTTATACGTATATTTATAAAATTAAAGTTTTTTATATATTTTTTATCGTATTCTAACGTACAAAATGCTTAAGATATCTAAGACCTTTTTTAAATGAAAAATAATTTTAGTTTAACACGAGATAATGAGAGAGAGAGAGAGATAGAGAGAGGGACATTTCATCTTTCGTTGGTAATGGTGGTATTGCTAAATTTGTGAGTCGACAACAAGAAAAAATTAAGAATTTGCTGTTTCAATAGCATACTCCGAAAGATAAAAAAATATTAAATTTTATAAAAGATTTATTCACAGCAAGACTCGAGGGAAAACACTCAAATAAAACGTGTTTCGTCTACCAATAGTCATTGTTGGCATAGCTATTCCTACGCCCTAAAATACGACTTCTTAAACTTTGGTCTCGTGACCCAGTTCCTCGTGTTTTAGACGACCCCCTTTTTCAGGGCGTTCGTGTTTTAGTACTCATTATTGTACTTAGGGGATTAATTAAACTTGCGAGCTCTATATTGTGTTTTATTTCGACAATACACTTGTTCTGTACTAAAATTGTTTTTGTACTTTCAGGCTCGCAGCGCTGATGTACAAGGTAAGCAGTTTTGATGTTATTTATTTTTTTTTGCTCGAAGCATTTTCAGGTTCACTCTGTATCCCTGCACACAGCGGGGTAGATAAAGGGAACCGAGTGTTAATACACTCAGTTTTCCCATTCTCCCGCTGAATTCTGAAGGCATTACATTGAACGAGTTGCAGAATTCAACGCCACGACAATACCAGAGTGAAGAATTAGAAATATAAATTTAAATACATATTTAATTCTCTAGAGTGGGGATTGAACTACAACCACACAACCTGTCGCGTATACACACTGTCACACTTTGTGCCGCTGTCCTCATAAAACTCATAACAAATTTATATATTCGTTTTATCCAGTTGCATCAGGCGTGCCCGCCCAGCTCGGTGAGAACCCTTGGCTCGTCCATGTGCGTCTCTCCTACTTCTTCAATGACGGAATGTTGAAGAGTTGTGTGGGATCCCTGGTCAATAACTCCTGGGTGCTCACCTCCGCTAAGTGTGTGGACCAGTAAGTTTATCAGTATTTTGTAATATACAGTGGCGTAGCTAGGG
>FAPJ01041822.1:0-10242 GCA_001485985.1 Heliconius ethilla aerotome | reverse complement strand
CATTCTAAATGCGGAAGGTAACTCTGAAACTGAACTTTCCGAAACTAAATATTTTCCATTTGAATCAGTAGTTTCTGAGATTGGACGTTCTAATTAAACAAACTTAAGCTTTATAAAATTAATATGTTAAGATAGAGAATATTGTCAGTCACAAAAATTATCATCAACTTTAATGGAACAGCAGAACTGCTGCATCCTTCAGCAGAACTGCTGCTGAGAGGATGAAATTCAAAAGTTGTCCTTTTTAAAATATGTTTTTATTTTATATCGAGATGTGTAAATTAGCACTTTCCTGTGTGCTATAATACAAGAAATATATATTGTTTTAAATAGCACTAGAAAGGGTCCCACCGAAGGTTCCGTACTTTGGAATGTGAATTGTAGCGGCCCCTGGGCTAATTATTATTAGCGTGTTTCCACAATTCGGCGAAAAGTGAGAAATAAAAGTATCTTAATAAAAACAGAGTGCTTTAACACTGGGTTCCCAAATTCCCTCTGCCTATGTATGGGATACAGCTGAAGCTAAAAAATAATAAAGTACTGTGAGCTCTTTGTGAAATCATAATTTATCTAAATGGTGATCTGCCTTCCACTAGACTAGACTAGTGCCCTGAGCTCAAATCAACAGTAGTCCTAAGTATTTGGAGATGTTCATCGAAGAACCACAACGAGGAGCTCAAGAGAAGACTCCTCGTTACCACACTTTGATCACATCCATGTAGAACGTGGTCCTTGCTCTACCAAGCAAACTGGTGGGAAGTCTATAAGAGGACCGACTTATAGAGGACCGCTTTCGACCTCAAGCCGCAGTGAGGGCGTTAAACAGTGTTCTTAATTTAAATATACCTACTCGAATGTAATCACATAAAAGCCAGCAAAAGAACATACAGTCGAATTGATAACCTCGTCTCTTCTATAGAATAGAACAGAGACTTCTCTTCCAAAAATAATTGATTTTAATCTTTTTTTTTTAGAAGACAGTCAACTTCAATACTTAGACGATAATGAGAGGAACATCTTGTATGAAGTCAAAGATGAATCAAATGTGTATTATTATGAAGAAATTCCGGAATTTCATCAACCAGTAAGATTTTCTTTTTTTATTTCACGCTGTATTTATTATATTGTACACACTGTATTATATATTTGTGCATAAAGCAGGGTAATTCGCGATTACACTCGCACGTCGGAACCTGTTCGAATTATGCACTGTTCGAAAATAGGCGGAAAGATGAGAACGGAGTGTTATGACACAAGGTTCTGTCGATGCTCCGCTTTGTGGGTGCTGCCTGAAGCTACCATTTTTTTCCTATTTTTCAGAACCTAGAAGAAGATAGGGTGTATATACTTGAAACAAAAGACAATGTGTTTCTCTGGTATGGTAGAAATACTCCAGTACAGTCGTTTAAAGCTTGGAGACCTATTATTACTGTAAGTAATTATTCATTAAGATTAGTTTAGATTTGAATTTGAGTCGTATTATTATGTTAATAATATTCAATTTCAGTTACTTTCCACTTTATAGGTTTCAAAATCGATTTTCAAATTCATCCTTTTAAAGGAATGAAAGGGAAAAATTGCTTAAATTAGAATCCGGGTTCAAATTTTGCTAAGTGTTTTATAAGATTTGCTCGTATCCTTGAAACGTTTAACTAAGTTGTTAATAGTAGTTTCTCGTCAGCTCTGAGAACAGCAGAACTGCCTTCTGGCAGTGCCGTTGGTAGATTCTTGTAAGACTGACAACACGCGTGACGTGTAAGGAATTTGTAAGTATAGGAAGTAAATTAGGTAATATTTTGTTTTCATGTCACAGACTTACGTAACGAAACGTCCCGAAGCAACAGTACACAAACGTATAAGAGTGATCAAACAGGGAAATGAACCTACTGACTTCCACATTGTCTTTGCTAAATGGGACCCTGACATGTGGCTGGTAAGAATAAACGTACCTATATTATTTTTAACATATTGTTATTAAAGTCGAGCTGTAACAAACGAACTATAAAATAAAATCTAAAAAATTAAATTTGATCCACTTCATCATCACGAGCTGATCTAATGATGGTTACTCTTACTAGTAAACCACTGGAGTTTAGACTCACACAATTTATAGCTCCGAGCACATTGCACCAGTATCCACCCATTGCATTGTTTTTGCCGATTTTATAATAAATAAATAATAGTAAATGTCAAAGTAGGGACAGATACCCTAGTATTAAGATAATTAATTTTGTACTTTCTATACAAATTCGAGACATTAGCACTAGAACGGGGAAATGAAATAATTTATTCATCCGAGTGAAAATTGAATCCACTATTGTAGCATTGACAGTTACATTGTGTTTTTTATGTTTTTTTTTGCTTTATTTGCAGAAACAAAATATATATGAAGCTGAAAGAGAAGCAGTGTTAAGAGACAATGAAATAAGAGATGCCAAATGATTAATAAAATCAATTAAGCAATACTAATGTAATAAAAAATTTAATAAAAATATACTCACTTATGTGTTTTGTTTTTTCTTCAAATTCTTCTTCCTTCTTCAATTCAGGGAAAGTGGAGAAAAAAATACATATTAAACTAACTAAAATTATTCATATATTCATTACAAGGTTCAAATAAAGAAAAAACATAGTAATTTCTGTAAATTTTATTTGTGCTTTTTATATTATTAATAAACGAATTATGTAACTGTTAAAGAAAATAAAATAATAATAAATATTTTTCCAGTCTGCACGCCAAGTATTATTTAAAGAGAAGGTGGTGGAACCTACCACCTGTCTTGTTGGACATACAATATTAGCACTAGGTTCCCTCTACTTACTAGACAAAAAAGTATATAAAATGTATAAGAAAATGCAAATAAAATGTATAAAATATCTTTTTTTCATATTATTCTTTTTCATACTTTAATTATGGTCATGGGTATTTTTTGTTATTTTTCTATAGATAAGTTCTTTACACCAGTATAAGTAACACATAAAAGTATATTATATAAATGCGATTTTTCTATAGGAGTATATGCAAAAATCTTAATGTTAGTTATTAAATCTAGTTCCAGTCTTGAAAGTGTTGCTTGAATGCAGTGGGTTCGATTCCTTCTACCACTTTTGATATATGGACCTGAAATTAAAAATAAATATGATAAGATATGGGTTTTATTTAATAAGAAAAATATTGAAGTAATATTTATATAAATCAGCTTCACGTTGTATCCCGCACACAGCAGCGTAGGCAGGGGGAACCGAAGGAAAAAAAAGAGTTAAGACCCCCCGATGATTGAAAACTTATTGAAGCTTACCCAAGCAGGATAATTGTTAACTTCAAGATAATGTTGTGCTTTCTTCATGGCTTCAGATTTTTCCTGAAATTTAATATTTTATATTATCAAAGCTCTTCATTGATACAAGACATTTCAAATCTAAGGTGTCTTTTATGTATATCTTTAGTTCAAGTTACAACTTTAATTTTAACTTTTTACTTAAGTTAAAAATTAGATTAAATCATTCTTATTATTTGTGTAATACCTTCCTAAGTATAAGTATGTCTCATATAAAATGTGAGAGTAATTAATAAACATATACCTTTCCATTGGACTGTTTTCCAAGCCATACATAAATACTGCTGCCAGTATCAAGAATGTAGCATTCCTGTAACATATAAAATAAATATAATATATATTTGAAATAAATATTAAATATGACATATTAGTAATATTTTCATTTTATACACTCTAGCGTCGAGGTACGGCGTTGAATTGCGCCATCCAATTCGCAAAACCTTCAGGATTCTACAAAAAATGGAGAACGGAAGTGTCTTAATGGAAACAGAGTGTACTAGGTTCCCAAGTTCCTCTACCTACCATAAAAAAAATTAAAGTGCAAAATAATGTTATAATCTTAACAATGATATTGAGAGCTTTCTTAACCAAACAAACTCTTCAGCTTTATAATAAAAGTATAGATACAATTACAATGTTTCTAACCTTAGAGTCGAGTTGTTCTTGTGTGTATGGTCCTGAGAGTTTCTTGATCTGAAGTGAACCCGTACTATCCGAGATTTCACTTAGAGATACCTCTTTAGAAGCCCCACGTTCGAAATCCTAAAAAATATTTTACATATTACAAACAAAGAACAGTTGAGATATTAAGCTAAGACTGGTTGAAACGTTCATACAAAATGGATAAGAGCTTTATAAAGAAATTAATGACTAGATATTTTTGAATGAAGTTTGGCTTTGGCCCATGCATTGGCTATTGTCTACTGAAAAGTCAAGTTTTTTCTTATGAGGCCCAAAAAAGAAAGAACTTTACCTCATCATCACCACCTTCTTCAGCATCTTTTACAGAGTCCTGATCACCAGAACCAAGAGCACTGAAGAACTGGTTCACATCACCTTCATTAGAGTATGGATCTGAAAGTAGGAATTATTGTAATATAATTATGTGCAAATATATATGAAAATGATTATATTCAATTCACGGCATTATGTTTCGCTACTTAATCACTGTTTTCCAAATTGGCTAAAAATCGAGACGTTTTTCGTTTAAATTTCTGCAGATGCATGGAAACTCATGCATCTCCAGAAGAACTCCTCAGTTCCTGAGTGAATGACAATAATTAGAATGTACCAATAATCTCGATATTTCCCCTGCCACTATGATCTTGATCTCTGATCTGATTGGCGACAGATATAGCCTTCAAACGCTCCACACTCTTCGCCTTCTCTCCGACGTATACCAAGATGTCGTGGTCTACATCCAAGATGAAACAGTCACCTTTGTTCATGGAAGACACTGATGCTTCCACCTTAGAGGAAAAAAGACAAATAAAATGCTTTATATAGCAGAGTAATCAGAGGGAACATAGTATTAAGACATTCCGTTCCGTTCTTTGCCTAAGGTACTTATATGTTTTAGAAAATAATTACCTGTCTAACTCTAACATTGCGTTTTCCTTTGATTTGGAAGAGACGTTTCTCCGCTCCAGCATTCACTGTGACATGGTTGAATCCTGACGCGTGACCACCGTCCAAATACCTGATTGCTACAAAAGTATTAAAAAAAATTAAGATAAAATATATTTTTAATATAGCTTCATGCTGTATCCCGTATACACTAGGCAGAGGGAAACTAGTGTTAAGATACTCCGTTCCTCAAGTACTGCCCAATTTTTGAAACACTGCATATAGAGCGGTGAAGTTCAAAGCTCTTTGTCTTATTACTAGACCGACGAAAATAAAATGAAAATAACCCATTCCCTCAAGTGGACATCGAACCCCCAACCGTTACGTTTACTGTCAAATGCTATGCTTCTGTGGAATTGCCTCACTTTAACTTTTGTTGCAAGATAAATTTGAATTTAATACTACGTGTGAACTATAGAGTCATTGTCCTTGGGTTTCGCTAAATAGACCGTTAAAGGTTACATTACTTATACGTTGAAAAATACTCGTACATTTAGATCTGTTATTTTGTATTCTATTCTACATAATGCGTAGTTGAACAGTGTCTGATTGTATACGCGACGGTTGTGGTTTCATTTTCAAGTCGGAGAATGATTATAGAGAACAGTGGGGTATCAATATTTTTTTTAATACTAGATTCCCTCCGCCAATTCTATACTAAAATCAACAAAAATTATACGTGAAAAAGCATAAAAAACCGAGAAGCTGAAAAAATATTCTTTCTAAATATATAAATCTTTCGTTACTGAGTGACTATGATTGAATGGACTAAGAAACGTTGACATTTGGCATGTAGCTACGTTAAGGAGTGTGGGGGAACATTTAAAGGGGAAGCTTCAAAATTCCTACGGAAACGGGAAAAAATGATCACTTTTTTAGTTTTTAAGCTTCACATTGTTTCACATTGTTTCACATTCGCACATAACAGTTTCCTATTAAGAAATTCCTGAAGGATTCTAGAGCCATTGTGTGTTATGTGGCGGAACTTAAAGCCGAGATCAACGACGACTAGTTGTATTAAAATAATAAACCTTTAATCATTGACTGATTCACCAAATACGTCACATGTATACAATTATAATATGTATGAGGAATATTTTAAATTGTATCCAAACAAGGACATAATATACTCGTATCGCCATTTCCTCAGTTGAATAAGGAAAAAATGATATTATCATTACTCAATGATTATCCTCTTATTAACCTTTTTTTAAAACAATGCGGCATTACCTCCGCACTGCATCGCCCAATTTCCGAGACATTGCGTGACAAGAGGCGGAAGAAAACGACGCACCGCTCAAGTGTAATTAAATTAAATATATTCAATAGTCATTCCCTCAAGTGGGTATCGAACTTACAACCGTCTTCCTTCGGCCGTTTACTGATATGAAACCAAAGGAAACATTGAGATTCTTTTAAAAATTTTAGCTAAATTTTCTAGGCACTTGCTTCCTGACGTGCATTTTTAGTATTTTTCCAATGTTATTTTTGAACAGGGTAAAAAAATAAAATAAAACAAACCTGGTTCAAAATAGGACAAAAACTGTTTGGACTCGTAACCCTGAGTCTCCCGATGCTGTACAGCAACACCTTGGAACTGTTCATCGTCGAGGTTCACAGACAGTATTGCTGCTGCGCCGGACTCATCTTGGCTAGTCTTGGATCCCAACCAGAAGTGAATGTCCCAGGACAGAGTAGACGTTCCTGATGTCTGTAAATATGGAAAAATTGGAAAGAATATGGGCATAATTTTTTTAATTCGCTTTTATTAGCTTGATCATTATCTCTATGACTATCTTTTTCTTTGCATACCTCTCTATGCTTGAATAAAGCGAAATGGAAAAACATCCTGCAGTTGCAATGAAATTCCATAATCACTTATTTATATTAGATACGTCTCAATTACACAAAGATTACAGGATAGATAAGCCAATTATTCTCGAGAACTATTCATATATGTTGGTAATATTTACTTATATTAATATACATAGATTTCAATCACATCGTACAGTGCCTTAATTAGGTATAAAAAAATCTTCTCTTTTCATCGTAAATAGTAGGGTAGGCAGGATTAGGTTCCCAGGTTCCTTCTACATACCCTGCTATGTGCATACAACGTGAAGGTAAAAAAAAATGAAGATCGAACCCATAACACTTGTGTGTCAGTCAGACGTTGCACTACTTAACTAACATTGAATCGAGATATATTTCTCAAGTATTAATACTCGTAATGTAAGGCATTTCAATGAATCTATTCAAATAATGTGAGCCAGATGTATAAATTTAACTGTCTAACACTCTATTAATGTCTGAACAGAGATAAAACGTTCTTCATATTGACTTTATAGTGATTAATAGATCTTTTAAGCCAAGGTCAGGGATTCGATTCCGGTTTAAAAGAGATATTGGAATGAGCAGCGTAAGTAGCATTTATTTATGTGCGAGGCTTAAGCCGAGCTTTGTGTGAGTGAGTGTAAAAGAAAATATATTTTTTTCTACGCGGGACTTTGTATCCTCATAATTTTTACTCTGGTCTGACGAACACCGAAAAAACAGCGTTGTGTCCCGCGATCGTTTTTTTTTTACTGCTTGCTCACATATTTTTATTCCAGTCGTTTACAGTGATAGTATTAAAGAAGAAGAAGAGGTGGGGGCTGGTTGTCAAAAAGCAATCTAAACCGGCTTCGGCAAACTAAATTATGTTACACCTACACTATCCATACAACGTGACACTGGCGAAATGAATTGTGCTCAACTGGCACGCTCGAAACGCCATATATCAAGAATTCAATTCAATTCACCTACACTATATATGAACACTTACACAAACGCAAGCTTAGACCTCGCGGACTATATGTATTTAGTATATTATGATATACGTTATTCTTTTTATGTTTTAAGTTTAAAATTTTATAACAAAAAAAAATAGTTAAAACTTACTTTTAAAACGATGTACGAATCACCACTATAAAATATGCCATACTGATGTACAGGAACTGCCACTGGCTCAAAATCCTGAAAAAAACATGGATATTAAATACAAGTGTCAAGATTTACATATTGCGTGTTGAGTGGCGGAACTCATCGCTGAACTTTGTCCTACCACAAGGATATCGAAATAGGATATGCAAATAATAATAAATTATTTAAATTAAGAGTACCTAAGTATATTTAATTAATTTTGATATGATAAATAAATATTATTTATGTATTAATGATACATAATCTAAAATAAAATTTACTCTCTATTTCATATATGATAAGAATAAATTGATAATTTATAACTAAATTGGAGAGGACCGTCGTGGTACAATGGTACAACGTCTTATTGTAAACATGACAGTTGTGGGTTCAATTCCCATTCTGCCACTCAACACATATGTCTCGAAAATCGTTATGAAAGTGGGTACTTTCCGGCCGAAACCGAACCGAAGTGTCTTAATTGTAACGGAGTGTTTTAATATTACTTTTACAGGTTTCCTAGGGCGAAACTGTTTTTTTTATTTTTACTACTCAAATAATATTTTTTTAGGATTGCATATTCATATGGAAATAAATACTCGCCGTGACACATGATACAAAGTCGGTACATCCTAACCATTACCGTTAAGTAATATGCCTTAATAGTCTTCTTCGATAAATGGACTATCCAAAGCGAAATAATTTCAATTTGAACCAGTAAGTACTTCCTAAGATAAGAGCGTTCAACCAAACAAAGTTTAACTTTATAATATTAGTATAGAAATATAGATTATAAATAATCAATTTGTATATAAAATAATGAGTTGAAAGCTTATTAAGATAACGCATTTATAACATTTATTTTTGATATCTAAATTAAATTAAAATATGTATATTAATACCTACTAATAGTATATATTATTATAATTATGTTAAGCCTATCATGGCACTGTAGACGCGACTGTAACATGTGGGTGTGTGGGTTCGATTCGTATTTAAGGGAATCAAATTTTTAATATTTTTATATCCTCGCTTTTGTAACAATGCAAAGCGCAGCGTTGAGTTCCGCTAAAAGTAGGGAACGGAAGTATAATGAAGAATAGAGTCACTTAACACTAGGTTCCCAGGTTCCTTCCGCCTACCCTGCTATGTGCATGTGGAATACAGCGTGAAAATAAAAAAAATTACCTACATTGTAAAAATTCATTCTGGAAATACAAACATGAATTCAGAAACCAAAATAAACATGTCTATCCATCATTCTGAAACGAGTCAATTAAAACGCCAACCAATTGTTGTTCATTAGTTCATCAGTATCTATTAGTGGCTTTATTCCTTACATATATGCCTAACTTTATGTCTATAGTAATATTATAAGCTGGTGATTGTTTGGTTGAACGCACATATCTCAGGAACTACTGCTTCTCATTGAAAAATTGATTTGACCTTTGGAGGATACCCTCGAGGAAGGATATAGGCTATATTAAATAACGGTAATCATGTAGTCTCAACCCACTGCACCTGCAGTCAGAATTACCATCCATATAAGAGTGTGTCATTAATCCATACCCAACTTTTAGTTATTTTCATTTTCCTTGAAGGACAAAAGCACCAGACTGTAAACTGTGTAAAATGCTAATCTGCTAAGCTGTGGCTAACCTGCTAGGCATTAAGCGTTAAGCTTAAGAAAAAAAATCCTTCGAATGGAAATCGAACCTACAACTATTGTTAGTTAACAACGTACCTCAATTCTCCATACTTCAAGACCGGCCTTCTTCCCCGAGTTCACAAACGCTGGATGCACTTCAGGCATTGTCTACAGAAGACAAAATAAAATTTATTTATTTATACATAAATAAAGGTATATATTACTCGAAATTAAAAAAATCAATATGAACCAGTACTTCTACAGACTATTACTTTACATCAAGCGTGAGAAACCACGAAAGGAATGAAACACGAACACCAGTTTTACATACGGAATGAAGATTAGGTACAAGTATAAGAAACCTACCTCTAAATTATCCATTTTAATTTTTAGTTAAATTAGATCAAATTTAAATTAAATCTTTGCACGACTTCTATACTATTTTACAACAACAAGTATACTAGAAGTGCTAGTATACTAGAAGTCAAGAGATGTAGTCATGATGTTGAATAGATAGCAATAGACAAACAAGATAATATGGCTTTAAGTGTCAACAAGTCGTTATAATAATAAAGTCTACATTTTTTCAATTTCAAATTTTCCCAACAGGCGACGCAGCTATTAAGTGTACGGGCGACGGTTGTGGGTTCGATTTCCATTCGATGGAAT
>FAPJ01041821.1:2909-14499 GCA_001485985.1 Heliconius ethilla aerotome | reverse complement strand
AGTTTATAATATAGGTACAATGTATTTGCAGGTTCATTACCCGTGCTAGGTCCAGTGACCTAGGCGCCAGGTATTATCTTAATATATGTATGTTTGCAACTTCATGCTTTTTCTCGGTAACAGGGAAGACTAAGTGCCAATTTGAGACGTTTTGTTTATGTGGCCTGCATGACAGTTCTCCTTCTCACATCCCGTCTCTTATGTGATGTCTTTCCTTATAAAACTCTCCGTCCCCTTAATGTTTGTTTTTGTTTCTCCATGTGTAAATAGAATAATTAACCAGTGTAGCATTTACTAAATATAATTTAATCAAGTTTGTTTTCATTTTTTTTCTTATAAAAACTATACCTACATAATACTTTTTTCGCAATTAACTTAACCTTCTCATCTATTAGTAACTAACAAATAACAACTAATGCATTACAGAATTATAATTTTAACCCTCTTTATTATATAAATATATATACGAGGTTAACATCATAAGTTAATTTTCTTACTAATTACTTTTCTAGTAATTTCTATAGATCGTAAGAAGCAATTATTTTTTTCATTTTATTTTACAGGTATTTGTTCATGGAATTCACATTTGTTGATCAAATAAATGTAATATAAGGAAAAATAACTAAATATATACGTTAGGCATGTAGATATATAGAATTTTACATATATACTTTATATTTCTTCGAATACTTCATTTTATTTGACCGTACGAGTGTCGATTTTGGCGAATATTCTGAGAACTGTCCTTGAACAAGACTCCAATGAGTGCTTACTTAGTGGTTCACTAGAAAACAATATTTCAATTAATAGAAAAAAAACTAATATACTAGCTGAAGTATTTTTGTTACGTTTTTTAAGTGTTATTCTACACTTAAGAAAGAAAAATACTTTCTTAGAAACGTATAAAAATTTGAGCGTACAGGGATTTGAACGCGCGCCACTTGGAAACCATCCAAAACGAGCCTCTTGGACGATTCCCAAGGGGCGCGGGTTCAAATCCCGCTAGGTTAAAATTTTTATAATTTACTAAAAAAAGTAACTTTATACTTAGTTTGGCCAAGCTTTCTGCCAAGCGGCGGCCGCCATAGTTTTATGTATTCTATGATTACATATTGGTGTCGACCTTTGAGTTCGTTGACTCGACACGACCCGCCATGTCCTTCCTCCTTTTAGTGCAGTTGCTATTGTTCGTTCGTAATCACTATGGGAAATTGTATTTGTGTATGTAATTTGTATGGCTACTTTGTGCTACCATTACAGACGTAAGTGACGATAGTTGTGGGTTCAAATCCAGGACTCTGGGTATCATGAAATTGGGTTTAATATGATTCAAGATTTTACTTGCGGCTGCACTCTTCTGTCCAAACCCACATAACGCTTTCTAAGCAACAAGAGTAAAATTTTCGAGACATTGGGTACTGTGTCGGAACTCGACGCCGCACTCCGTCTTCTTACCAGTGCGAGGGAATGATAAAATTCTTACGTCCGGGGAATCAAACCCACAATGCATGCATTTACAGTCATAGCTGTCTCCCGCACGTAGCATGGTAGGAAGAGGGAACCAGGGAACCTACTGTAAAGACACGTCCGTTACCCACTTCCTTGCTTCCCAGACAAAAAAAAAACAAAAATAAAATACATTACAAAACATTTCTACCATTTGAACAACCTTCATAGCGGAGATCGACCACTTTGAAAGATAAAAGTGAATCTCACGAGTCTACTCAGGCTTACATAACAAAACAAATAGACAAAACGAGTTTCGCTGCTATTTCGTAAGTGTTATAAGTAACTTATAATTTATAGAATTTCAGCGCAGCGACACAAGCGTACAAGACGTAGGTCTGGCGGCTCTGGGGTCTTGGGGTGAATGGAAATCGAACTCATAACGATCACGTTTACAGTCAGACGACCAGACGCTACGACGGCCTCAAAGAAAAACACTTTCAAGAAGATAAACCAATATGTGAATATATCGCGGTGCGATGGTTACTTTTGCATTCGACCCCTTAACCTAATTCGAATGAGGTCGAACATAGAATATAATTTTAAACTTGGCAAGTAAAATCCCGTTTTAGTCTGATCTGACCGAAAGTGTAGGTACTTTATGTATAACGCATACACTATTTATATTATAGGAAGTAACGCGATATTGTATAGATAACGTAGAATTCTGAATTTACTTAAAATGAACCTTTTTGGACCTGGTTCCTGGACATTTTTGTTTTATAAAATTTTTTTATCAGTAAAATTACTGAGGTGGGTCACCAGACTATTCTGCGGTGGCCACGGCCGATCAGCCCTACCCCCGAGGAACTTAGTGTAAAGACACTCCATTCATTAAGAAACTCTCTTTTTCCACTTTTCACCAAATTCTGAAGACATTACGTGTTCAGACATGGTACTCAACGCATCGCTTTGCCTCCTTATCAGAGCGACGAAATGAAAATAATAAATAAATATGTATTTCGTTTCCCCGAGTGGCAATCAAATTCACGACATCTTACGTTCACAGTGGCACGCTTGTGCCGCTGCGCCACGAGTGGTCGAAAGATAAATATGTGACTAAAGCAAAAATGAAGAAACTCTAGTAATAATTAATATTATTAAATTACTTATATTATGACCCGCTTACAAAACTGGTGGTCTAAACAAATTAAACTTACAAGGTATAATAATTATAAACCACGAAAACGTTGTTAGAAATGATTACCATCGTCCTTCCTCCCTAATTGCGTGCTCCGTTAAAGAAAATTTATAGTGTGCAAATATATATTATTTATTTTACTTACGTTGAAAGAAATATGTAAAAGTAAAGAAAGCTAACTCACTATTTTTCTCTTTATTTATTAAAAAAATAGCTTCACGCTGAAATTATGCCTACCCGCAGAGGGAACCTAGTGTTAAGACACTCCGTTCTCCACTTTGTGCCGAAATTTTTAAGCGTTCAAATCCGTCACACAACACGCAATGCCTCGAAAAATTCGGTGAAAAGTGTGGTAACGCGAGGTTCCCTCTGCCTACTTCGCTGTTTGCGGGATACAGCGTGAAACTGATTTGATTTAATTTTTTTATTAATTTATGCACATTTCTAATATACTCGTCTTTTAAAATTACTTTGTTTATTTTAAACAAACTTAATTGTTACATATATAAAAATCAAGATCCTTAAGTATCTGTGACAGGACATTAAGTGATCGATTTCATTACAACCTTATAAGAACTTTAAGCCATTGCCTTTACAAGTCAAGCAATGCAAACAGTTTTATAATGAGACAAGTTAACACGTAAAAGACACTAGTGTTAAGGAAATATATCTTTCACTCTCCCCATTAATTTTACACACTCCGTTTTGAATGGCGGAGTTCAACGCCGCGATTTGTTTTATCAGAATGGAGAATAAAAAAAATATAATCATCCACCGAGTGAGAACCATAACGTTTACAGTCAGAAGCTGTCTCACTGTACGACCTTGAATAGACAATGCTATGCAAATACTATGTTAATGATATGTTGATTTAAAACATTATTATAACAATAAGTTAAATATATCATTCGTTTTGTTTTTAAAAATATTAAAATTACTACCGTCGTGGTATGCCTACTACATAGCCTGTTGATGATATCTGACGGATAATATTTTTACAGACATTCCCAGAAATGACTTTGAAGCCGTTACTTAATACAAATAATTTAAATTCCAAAAACTCATGTCCACTAAGCTACAATAGATCTAAAGTTCAAAGTTTTCGTCGGCCCTTTGTATATTTACGCTACAAGGCACTTAAAACAACTTGGAGAGTACATAGGAGCAATAAGGTCCGTATTTATATATCGATCTATCTCAAGAGTTGATAATCAATGTCAACTAGCGGTTTCCATTTAGAGATTATAATGTATGAATGAAAATGGCATCTCGAGATCGATCTCAGAATTAAGAGCGATGTATATAAATACGCGCCTAACTGAGGTCTTCCGAAAATTATAATGGAAATGGTAAAAAGTAAAATTTTATAATTTGCATCATAAAATCCACATAAACGGAGTTGTTGGCGGTTATAATTAATTATAAATAATATATTCTATAGATTGTAAAATTACTTAGTTATTTTTCCTATTATTATCATTAACAATATAGTTCAACAAACTTATAATAATTACAATACATTTAATTTGCAGCATTTCAATCAATATAGTTTTAAATAAAATGATAATAAATAAGTACGTACCTTGCACTCCGCTCTTATCTAGAAAATTACTTAGTTGAAATGTGGAATTACTCGACGCCAAGTATTGTGTGAACCTCTGGAAACAAAATAAAAACCATTATGTAATCTTCATAATAATAAAATATATTTGTTAACTAAAAAAAAATCGATTATTATTAGTAACCGAAAATAATTTCGTATTTTATTCAACCAGGCCGAGAAAACACCTACATGTAGATATTATAAATATAAATTTCCCTTGTGAACGATTTAAAACCAGAACAATCGCGCTCAGTCAGCCAGATACCAAATGCGCCACGAAAGCCCTAAAAATTACAAAACAATTTTTAGGTGTAAAATAAATCGGCCAAGTGCGAGTCGAACTCGCGCACGAAGGTTCCCGTGCCATTATCTATAAAAACGGGAAAAATCTTTTTGGGGCCCTTTTAACGCAGACAACAAAATACGGAATCCTAAAAACTAGTATTTTTTAGCTTCACGTAACACATAGCAGAACGTAACAGTTAGTATCAAACCACAGTCTATCAAATCATAATATTGAATACGAGTATCGTGTAATCCAAAATGGCTTCTTTAATATTATGGTACCTACATTAAAAAACCAACCAACACTTTGCCATTAAAGAATCTTTAAAGAAATCATTTTAATAACTTCTTATCGAATATCTATGAGAGTTACTTGGGCAACTAATTATACCGACATTAAGTTCACACTGTATCCCGCACATAGCAGGGCAGGGGGCACCTGGTAACCTGGTGTTAAAACACGTTAGAGACGTTTTCCTTTAAGACACTTCCGTTCCCCACTGCCCACCGAATTCTTGAAGCAGTTTCTCGTTCCAAAAAAGTGGAGTGAAAAGAAAAACATTCCTCTGAGATAGCATCGAACCCCCAACCATCGCGTTTAAAGGCGCTGAGATGGACCTAATAACTTCAGTTATTATCAAACCGCAATCACTCACTATCAAATATAAACATTTAATGAAATACAAATACAAGTAATGGCTTGTTTAATATTTTAGTACATTAAAAAAAACCAACTACTTAGTATACACTGCTATTAGAGAATCATTAAAGAAATAAATTTAATGAGTTCTTATCAAACACGTATTGATGTTACTTGGTCAACTATCTATATCTTAACATCACGCTGTATCCCGCACATAGCAGGGTAGACAGAGGGAAACTAGTGTTAAGGCATTCCGTTCCCCATTAATATTCTTCCATTTTCCCACTGCCCACTGAATTCGTGAGGCTTGTTGCCGCGTGTTGCTTTGTTACTACCAGAGCGATGAAATGAAAATATGAAATACACATTTCAATATTTATGTTTTATTTTTATTCTTATAATATGACAATCTGATATCTATTTCGACGGAGAGAGATAAGAGAGTGATCACTGAAAGCTATGAATATACGCTGATTGACCAGTTAAAGACTACTTTGAAGTACCATATAGGTACCTATGATATACATATGTGTTGCATTGCCGACAATCCAATTAGCGTATTAATTCTGAAATGCTATTTCTACACTGGGTCATCCATGAGAATAGAGAGAAGTGTCTGACTTTACACGCTTATTTTGTATAATATGGTGACAATATCAACTTCGATTTTTCCTTAAAGAGATGTTTAAAATTTCTCATCAAATATAGTTTCTAAAACATTTAATGTCCACATGTATAAAGATATTTCGTCCAATCGTCATCAAGGATAGCAAAATACTTATAGAAAACAGCAAGACATTGCGCCAATGCTCCATATGTCAAAAACGGAGTTTTTAAAAATGAAGTCCGAAATTTCAGAGAATTTATTGTTGTATTTATTACTTTCTCTGTTTATATATTACATAATGATAGGTATAGTTGCTATAATTTAAAGTATCGCGAGTGACAGACAAACAGGAAAACATCAATCATATTTACTGTGTACCTACCTAGACGTAATATGAACGTATAAATCACACGGAAGTCGAATCTTTATGTTAAAATATCGATAAATTGCTAGTCGGACTCGCCCACCGTGGGGCGTTGGGTTCTGTAACTTTTTCAGGATTGCAAGTCGGTGGCACTCGTTTTGTATGAAATGAACCACAAATATAAGTTTGATATAGTTTTTATCTACATAATATAAATTTCTATATTTCAGATTTTTTCTTAATTTCTACTGCAAGTTCTCACGATGCTCTTATATATTGAATGCGTTGGCTGAAATGTGAGATTTTTCCTGTACTCCAAGGCACCGTAGACCTGAATAATTAATTTCAGCTTGATAGCTCCACGTGGTCTCGACAAAAATGGTCTTTACAGACAGACTACAAAGTAATCCTATACGGGTTCCTTTTTTTTCCTTTGAGATACAAAACTCTAAAAAAATCTCCAATTATCAAAATTATGTAGACAAAAAAACCTAGATTAGTCTAGCCTAAAATCTAGTCTAATCCCAAAGCGGAGAAAAAAGAGCTTCCTCCGCTTTACGATCGAATTGGCCCATGGTCGAGGTCGCTGTCAATATTCATGTGTAAGAAAGAAAGTGTGAAAAGAAAGAAAATCCAAAATAAAAAAATAACTCATTGCCGAGTGGGGATAGAATCCAGTACCACCACGTTTACAATCAGATGTTGGCACCACAACACCACGACAACCTCATTTAAAGAATAAAACAAAATACATGAAACAAAATATATAATTTTAAAGCATAATATTCTTATCAAACAGCAAATGAAGTGAAACTGCACGTAATGCAAAAGGCAATTAATTCCAGTATTTTAATGGAATTTCGCGTATGCCTCTACTACTTGCTTGTATAATACAAGAGTTACTGACTGATAAACTGTACTTATCTTGATGATAACAAATATTATTTTTAAATATAATTTAGTGACCTTCAAAATCTCCATTTACTTTCATTTCATCTTCATCTAGCAGCTTCGCCTGTTAAATTCCCGTCTATTTTACGCATTGCTCCTTTCACGCATTGGCTTTCACGTATTGCTCCTTTTTTTTATTTCAGAGTAGACAGAGAGAACCTAATGTAAATACTCTGTTCCCAACAAAAAAAACTATAAAATTCAATAGTATCAATAGACAATACATAAAAACACTTTAAAACCCGACTAGTATAAGAAATTAGAAATTTTCAATCAAATTTGAAGACATGAGTAATATAAAGTAATATAAAAAGCACCTGAAATCTCTACTACGGTGATTAGAAGACTTTTCACATTTATCGAGCCAGGGATCGAACTCACGATCTTACTGTTAACTACTAAGTACACGGGCCTATTATACCTATATATTAGCATATCATTAAACTTTATTAAATCTAGGTAACATTATAACCTTTTAGTTTTTAGCCATTTCGGCGTCGCCTGTTTATTTCTTTATAAAACCGGTCTCCGCGCTATTTACAAATGTACTTTTTTCGTTTATTCAATGCCTAAAATTAATATTTTTTTCAGCTTTTCACCAATGTTAAGTTAGAGGCGTTAGATGCGTGTTGACTAGTGGAACTCAATTCAGCTTTGCCTCGTTACGAGATTACTCCTCTACTGGGAATCAAACCTACAACCTGTCGCATTACAATAGCACTCTTGTGCCTCTCCTCTACGACAGCCGTCATCTCAAAAAAAAATCTTAAATAAAATCTCAAATAAATCTTTTCAAATTAAAAAATATAGGCAATAATTAATGTAAACCAAGTACCCAAACGTATCGGACTAAAGTATAGTGAATTAGGTTACACAGCCAGTGATTTAATTGGTCTTGATTACACCAGCGTAAGTAAAGTATGAGTAATCAATAGGCGGTGAACAGGATTTATATATCTACCATACAAAATTAGTAAATACATATTTAACATTTTGATGAATTCTGAGTTTCTTAGTATGGGGTCTACAGTCGCACTCACAGATATAATTTTATCGCAATGGATATAAAACTGTAAGTGCGACAGGTTGTGGGTTCGATTTACTCTGGAGGAAATAAAATATTTAATATTTTTATTTCCTTACTCTAGGTACGAAGCAAAGCGTGGCGTTGAGTTCCGCCATTCAACACGCAATGCTTCAAGAATTCGGTGGAAAGAGGTGTATCTTAACATTAGGCTCTCATCTGCCTACCCTGCCATGTACCTACGGAATACAGCGTGAAGCTCACAAAAAAAAAACTAGTTTCTAAATTAGGTAATTAAAATACAAAAAAAAATAGGTTTATCCACAATCTATTAAGCAAATTCCTGTGTTGGGTTCCACCACTCATACTAGTAATCTCTTAATGGATGGAACGTGATATATGTAGGTACGTATCGATATCGCTACAATCTTTCCCTTTTAAAAAAAACAAGCAATTTAAACATATACAAACATTATATTAAAAAATAAAATAAAAAAAGGTTAAATAGTCTTCACGCTGTATCCCGCATACGGCAGGGTAGGCAGAGAGAACTTATTTAAGAGTAGTTAAGAGCGTAGCTCAAGGCCATGCTTCTTGCCTTGGTGCTAGAACGAAGAAATGAAAATGTTTAATAATTCATTCCCTCTAGTCGGGATCGAACCCACAAGCCTCGCGTTACAGTTACATCCATGTGCGTTAGCGCGAAGGCATCAATAAGTTTATTTCGATTAACAAAATATATATTTTTAATCGAAATAAACTCTAAAAATAATTTATTTCTTCATATAAGTCGTGCTATATACACAATATATAATATAGATATACGTATATAAATGTCGTCAATGCAACCACTTGTATCAATAAACGTTTCGCTGTTTAGCGTTGTTCGGGCAAGTATTGTATGGGCAATATCTTCATGTATAGTATAACTAATGCAACCAGACGTCCCGTATTGGATCGGACAGTCCATATGTCCGTTGTCCCGAAACATGGCACTCGGGACGTACAAATGTTTTTTTTTTTCAAAATGGCGTATTTAAATGTTATCGGCCGAAAAAACGGAAGTACTCAAAATTGTAGTCAACAATTATAACAAGTTGTAAGTCAGACTTTGAAAAAACAAAAGCATTACTCTAAAAATCATGATCAAGATATAAATGTTACTTTCTTAATTCAATAATTAAAATTGAAAATTATAAAACCGATGTCCCGTTTTGGGCCGAATAAATAATGGTCACGTTAAGTATGACTATCAATCATTTAGAGGCAGTTGTTAAGCGCTATTCTTTAAGATACCTAAATATTTGCTTCAGCCAGACATTTTTTTTGAGGCCAGTCGTGGCGCAGTCGCACAAGTTTGTGGCTGTAAACGCGACAGATTGCGGGTTCGATTACCACTCGAGGAAATGAAATATTTAATATTTTTATTTCTTCGCTCTGGTGTCGAGGCAAAAGCGCGGCATTAAGTTCTGCCACTAGACACACAATGCCTCAAGAATTCGGTGGAAAGTGGGAAGTGGAGGCCCATTGCCTGAGTCTCTGGGATCTCTGGGATCTGAATCTGAAAATTCTCGGAATTGGCTTGGCAGAATGCTTATTAAAAAAATAATGGAGAATTTCTTAATTTTCACACAATGATAATCGTAAAGCGACCTTAAGTTTCACCTCTCTTGGATACCCTACACAGTGTTTCAATAGGAGATAAAGCTTCACGCTTGAAAAAAAAAATAGTCACGTTTTATATAACTATACCTATCAGGGGAACACCTACCTCATAAATATGTTTTATAAATATAAACTTCCCTCAAGTGAGAATAGAGTGTCTCTCGAGTGAGGGTAATGTTGAAACTTTTTCAAGTATACGAGGCTCGTATAACGTACATGACGTTATATGGAAAAAAAATATTAATTTTAAAATAGCTAGACATCTTTTGTATATGTAGAAAAAAATAACATCACAAGGTTATAGTAGACCAGTGTAGGTCAATAAAATACAATTCTATATTGGCAATAAATGTAGAGAAAAAAACTTAACGCATCGTTCACTCGTGAGCGCGACTAGGATCAAATTTCATTTCATATTTAATTTCTTTCTTTAATTAAATTTTCGGGACACGGCGAGTTGAGCGTCAGTACTCAACGGGTTCAAGATTTGACTCGGTATACATAAAGAATCAATACAAAACTTGGCACCCATGTAGATTTTGAAAATTTCGCTGATGAAATTGAGAACAACGCATTATACAATATTGAACTTGGCTCTAATTTGACATTTATATTTTAGTTAGGATTATTTAAGCAGTACCTCTGTTACGGCAACGAAAAATGTATCACATCCGTCAATTAGAACAATTAGGTGGTGTCAAAGCTAGAACTAAAATGATTGAGTGGGTATTCAAGTAAGATTGTATTGTGACAAAAAAATACCATTGCAGTATTAATAGGGTGTATAATAAAATTTACGGGTAAGTTAATTATATAAGAGTCTAATATAGGATCATTCTTAATAAATAGAACATAGAAAAAAAATATATATGTAAAGTAAACATAGTTTCGTAAATGCTACATAGATTCTCCTACGTTTTTAAAGTAGGTTAGAAACGCAAGTAATGCTAACACAGTAGGTACAATTTTTCTCAAAATGAAATACCTAAAAAAATAAATGGTGCAATTATTAGTTACGAGTATATTACTATATTTATATTTTTAATATATTTGCTAGAAGATGATGCACAGGAAAAACCAAAAAATATATACAACATATGACAAATATGTTTCTTTTAAAAAAAGGAAATTTTAAGGCTTTATTTGCCGTAAATGTTTAATTCTTTAGTGAAACCACTATAAGCGATCAATAGAAAATATACAATCTTTTTTCAAATACAATATTTATCTCTTTGAATCCACCCATATAAAACATAGTAGTAAATCTTTTATCCCATCCTTCTTGAAAACATCGTTTGGAAATTCCCTGACACTTAGAGCCAAGCCATTTATCCAGACTTGGCGGCGATATAGTGTGGTTTTTATAGATTCAGTAATTTTTTTCATCTATTTATTCTTGTTCATCTATTGTTTTTAAGCTTCACGCTGTATCCCGCCCATAGCAGGATAAGAAACCTGGGAACCTAGTTTTATGATAAGGAGAAAATATATGAAGGAACCCTAGTACACTCCTGTTCCCCACGGACCGTCAAAATTCTGAGACATTGAGTTTTAAGTAGCGAAACTTAAAACAAAACAAACTTAAGCACTTCCTCACCTCATTTCCATACGCCAGCAGATGATGCACTGTTATCAGAGCTTTATACACCACCACCCAATTGGTGTTTTGCGTGCGCTCCACGAGCAGGTTCGCCAGCTGCGGTATTGACACGTTCGGCTCGTTTGTGCAGTGGACTAGATCTGTGAACAAAATTATAATAATATTAAAATCAAATCAAATTAACTTCACGCTGTATCCCAC
>FAPJ01041377.1:0-11240 GCA_001485985.1 Heliconius ethilla aerotome | reverse complement strand
GCAAGAGGGTCGCTAGTATATAATATTTCATAATTTTTTATAGGTATTATTTTTATTAAAAAAATCTTGTTTTTTTATAAAAAAACAAGAAATAATCGCGTCAATGATATACAAAATATTTTCGGCTTCACAATGTATCCCACACACAGACAGCATGGTAGGCAATGGTTTATATGAAAAATAAATATAATTAAAATAAAAGTAAACAAAATAAGTTACTTTACTTTATACAAAAAATAAATACAAATCAAATTTAATATCATATTACAAAAAATATATATATTTTTATAAATTTATCTAGACGTTTCCTTTACTATTTTTTTTCATAATAGTAAACTCATATACCTATGATAATATTATGATAAAGCAGTATCAATATCTGATATGACCTAATATTACATTGGCTGTTATCTCATTGTCAAAAAAATATTGTTATTTCTTATGGATTATTAATAATCAAATAAATTAAATCTAATAATACTTTTTAATTACATCATATTGTAAATGTAATGTTTGGTCCCCTCGCGTGACAATTACCTTATTTCATTTCCCCATTAATACAAAATGTGGCATTAAGCTTATGACAAAGGCAAAAGCAGAAAAAGATGTGTCCTAACACTATGTTTTCATTTTCACACTTTTTTTCTGCATATAGCAGAGTAGGATGAGAGCTACCCTACTATATGCAGAAAAAATGTAAAGATAAATTAACAACTATAAAAACTTAATTGTAGTTAAAAGTTAATATTGATTATAAAATGTTTAAATATATTTATTATATAAACTAAGAATTAAAAAAATTAAACAAAGTATTTAATCATACAGTAACAATATACATTATACAGATAGTATTTATAGAAGAATAAGTAATGAAGCATTATTGCAATTGCAATCTATAGTTAGTACATTGAACTATGTTACAATTACTTCTCGCTTATTTAAACTTCAAGCTTCATAGGTTTATAGGTCATCATATAGATATTATTTCGCAATAAAATAACGCGATTACACTACGGGGTTATTTTCACTTTGTTATTTATTAATTTACATTATTTATATACTTTTCTTTTGTTTAATACTAAATGAATAATAAAAAGTACTACAATAAATTATTTGTCTATTTTATATTTACCTCACCACTAGGAATGCTTTTTACTTTATGAGAACCAAGTGCAGATAAATCCAGCGACATTATATTACTTTTAATGGCCAAGTTTTTTACCAATAATTTATTAATATAATGAAATTTCTAGCGATTAACGTCTTATATCGCGCACCGTTCAAGATACAATAATTTTTCTTATTTATATATAACTGTCACAAGCTGTGAAAAACCGGTTGCGGAAAATGCAAAACAAACTTTTTTGACAGTGACATATGCATGACGTTTTGTTTAAAGGAAAATTTTAGTGAAATTATTCTACTTAGTAAATTGATTTTCTATATATTATTAATCAATTGTTGATAAAATAATAAGTATTTAGAAATTCATATAGAAAATTAAAGTGTTAAATAACTGCGCTATACATAACGTGCATAGATTTGGTTGCTGATAAGCAGATGGCAGCACAGCTAAAGAAGTTATTTAAAAGTTCTCACAATGAAATCATTTTATTTTTAATTAAATTAAACTTAAAAACGTTCACGTCTTACTGGGTTTTGTAAAGCACTGATATATTTTTGTGGTTGCTTTTTTACTAATCATCTTTTTTTAAAATAGAAGGGAACTAAGATAAATAATATCATGATGCTTAACTGCCACTTTTGGAATGCCATAATGAAGAACAGAACAGTAAATATCATGTTATTTTTACATTTAATTCATTTATGTTAATTCAATTTATTTTTTGTCTTATTTCAATCATTAGGTCAGAACTAGATACCGTATCCATAAAGGCTTTATAATCTATTTGCATGTTAAGACATAGACAATATTTAATTTTTCTGCGAGAGCCCAAGGTTTTCCAAGCGTTTTTGCTTTTAGTGGTTTCTGTCAACTACCGCGTGTCGTGCCGGTTTTTAGCGTTTACACTTGTAATTTTCGCAGGTAAGTTTATTTAAATTGTACCAAATTAATATTAAAGTGCAATAATTACATTAAAAATTAAACAACGCACATAAAACATCATATTTATTCATTTATTCTTATGGTTGACCTTGTCGCTTCGATCTTGGAAATTACATCGATTTTTTGTTAACATCCTTTTTCTATGACGCTTGAATATTTTATTGCGTCGTTTATAATGATTTAAGTATTATTTTAGAAAGACTATACACCTGTCTGTAAGAATGATAACAGTAGGAACTTCTTTTATTTCCTTAGTTGATTATAATGGTTTAGATTCTAGAGCTTTATCATGACTCATTGACGTTTATAGTTAACGACAAACAGTATGAGGTAATTGCCAAAGTGCTCTTATTTCTTAATAGGTTTAAATTGCTACTGCTTATGTATTCATAAAATTTAAATTGTAACTTATAAATTCAAGTAAGATTTTTTCTAGAAGATATTGATGTTTTTTGTTTTTTATGGTTCCCAACAAACATTGTAAATACAGTTTTAATTTACAATGTCACATAGATATATAATTAGTTAAAGCGAATATTCTATAACAAAAACTTGATTATTTATTTTTTGTACTCATTATATTGAGTGATTTTGAACATTGATTAATAAAAAAAATGTACAAAATATATAAGACTAAGTAAATAAAATACATATTTTTTTATACTCAGAAAGATAGATTTGACAAATATTGAGGGTAAAATTAAATATAATTTAGCCCATGTAAATTTTTGCTATGTGGTATGTGTAACTGTTTTAAAATAGTTACAGATAAATAATCCTATTGAGGCTGTTGTAGTGCAGTATGTGACTATATGACTATAACACAATGATTGCGACTTTGATTCCCATTGGGAGAGTGAATTACTTTATTTGCTTTTCTGGCAACAAGATATTCAATTTTGCGGCAGGGTAGGGGTCAAGGAAACAAGGAATGTTAAGACTACTATTCCCCAATTTCTGCCCAATTTTCAAGATTGCATGTGGAGTAATGCTAGCTGCAACCCATTAATTATTTCAGTAAAGTGCAATAGGTGAATATCTATTAACCTATTTTACGAACTGTAGGTGAAACACTTTACCGTGCCGTCAATTAATGTGCCTTAGTCACAAAGTAATTGAATGCATACAATGAAGCACATAATATAAATAGATTATTGATGTATTTGTGGATTGATAGTATTTTCATTTATAAAGCTAGATAAATAAATGATTTGAGGTTTTTTTAATTTAACATTTACAATAATCAAAATAAAACGAGTTGCTTGATAAAAAAGGGTGGAATGCATGATGTCAATAGATTACCTAAAAAACACCCCACACTTTTTTTGCAATACAATTCATTTCTTATTATTGAAAGTGTAATTTTTTGAGCAAAATAGGCAGTATTAAAGAAACACACTAAACATAAACAGAGGGAAATCAGTGTTAAGGCACTCTGTTACCCACTTTCTGCCCTATTTTAGTGACTTCATGTTGTTTGGTGGAACTCTATCTTTTTACCAGTGTGAGGAAATAAAAAATATTTTCCCAGGTTGAAATCAAAACCACAACCGTTGCGTTCACAATTAAAATGCGCCACCACTATACTTGAGGCTTATTTTAAAATTCACTCTCAAAATTATCACTACTTACACCACAATAATATGTTAATGTGGGTATAATTATAGATATGTTATCTATATTAAAATAAAATGTAAAAATAATAAAATTTTAAATTGTAAGGCCGACTAAATATTTATCTATCTATAGAACATTTTGTTACCTACTAGGTACTACCTATATGCATTTTACATTTTTTTCAAATTCAAATATCTACTGTGCTTACTATATAAGTGGATAGGTTAAATTGAATTTTATTTATGAATGGTTCTCTTACACTATATTCCATAGCATAACTATATTAATAACTAATGTTAAACATATAATTTGAAATAACTAGGGACATATTTAAAATAATAAGTTATTTATAAGTAAGGAAAATCGATATGCCATGCAATGTCACTTTGAATGGTTCAACATAATTATATTTATAATCAATATCACTCACATAAATGTTTGTATTACGTGGCCTTGATGCGGGATTACGCTCCTCTTCCCAGTTTTCTGATGTTATGTCGCTTTTTTCTAAGATTAATTTCTAATTTATTATCGAAGTCCCCACTTGATTTATCTTTTTATTTAAAAAGGTAAACAAATGATCAAATCATAATATACAGAGTGTAACTCGAATATTAAATTTCAGAGGCTTAATTAAGATACCATAACAGAATAATATTAACCACTCCCAAGTGCATTACCTAATTCAAAACCTGTGCTAGAATAGCTTTACAAAATCAACATAATTTTCTCTACAAATATTGTTTTGTAATATTTGACTATAGTTGACTGGTGAAAAATGCAAATACTTGGATAAATACGTAAAAAAATCGATTTAAAGGTAGTCAGTCAATTCTCGTAATCAGAATAACATTTTTTTATTGTCACACATTGTCGAAACATGTCTTTGAACTAGCACTACCTTCTCCTTGTAATTTCTATTTCGCCACGCGGGCGAAGCCGCATGTGAAATATATGTAATATTAAAATTAACAATGATACTACTATACTTATTTTATCCATTGTCAAACACTACACTATATTAATGATAAACTCGTGAAGTATCATGATAATAAGTCCAGTAGAAAACATGGCATGTGTTGTGAATATAATTATTACCATTATTGACTTTTTATTGGTTAAATACAATGTTACCGCAATTACGATAGGGGGTTGTGGGTGCGATTCCCGTTCGCAGGAACGCTTTATTTTTATATCCTCGGTCTATTATATTATTATATATCCCAGCCGTTTTCGGTCACGGCGACTGACGTCCGACTAGCAAGAGCCTCGGTGGTGCTCTTAAGTGACTGACATAGCCGATTAATTATTGAAAATGTAGTGTCTTAACATTACGTTCCCTCTGCGAACCCCACTATATGCGGGTTACCGCATGAAGCTACACATGTATATTTAGATATAAAACATTTTTCAGCTAACTTCAAAATGGCAATTCACATCAAGGACTCCGATGACCTCAAGAACAGGCTTTCTGAGGCCGGTGAGAAGCTGGTCGTGATCGACTTCATGGCGACCTGGTGTGGCCCTTGCAAGATGATCGGTCCCAAGCTAGAGGAACTTGCCAATGAGATGGCGGACTCCATTGTTGTACTTAAGGTATAGTGTTTTTTTTGTTCATCTTCTGTCTGACAGTAGTTCAAGCCTGTAGTGCCACGATCTGCCTTGCCACTAACTTTACTCCATTTTCTTCAGAATCGTAAGTGGTTAGGTTTTTGGCTCTCATATCCTGCATTACAATATCCAGCCATCGCTTGTCTGGGCGTGAGAGAGATCCTAAATCTATTAGTCTCGCACTTATTTGTTATTAATTGTTAATTAAAGATATGCATAATCTTATAAGAATTTAAACATTTGACTATATACAACAGTTTTAAAAGTTTATAAACCTTTTCAAGAGAAAACGAGCCCTGGTATAATGAAAAACACAAAAAATATTCATTTGTTAAGTTTAGTTTCGACATTTATTTGTAAGTTAGAAGATTTGGAATTACAAAAATACAGAAATAATATTGGCAAGGGTAGAAGGTCAACGGATATCATTCGTTTGTAATTCTGCAGATCTTGGTCGTCTTATTACAATTTGAAACCTTGGCCTCCACTCACAGTTAGAGAAAAAATATTGTTGAGTCACAACTTAAGCATTAATCATTTGGAATTTGTATAATAATAAGTATAGATTTCTTATATTCATAGGCTGGCATTGGATTGGCATTGTGACGTCATCGTTGCAATTGGGAGTGGTGCAACGATTAATGGAATGATTGTTTCATCTAATTATTTTACCTACTTACCTTGCTTAATATTGGAAGACCTTTTATGCATTTTATAAGAAATATATATATTTTTTTGTTATTATTTAGTTATCCTTAGTGCGTTTTATTGCAACCTATTAAAAAGAAGCTTCAATTGGAGCTTATTTTTAGTTTGTAGTGTATTTAGTTTGCATTAAATATTATGTGAAACGAATAATCATCGCAATAAAAATAAGACTAAAAATATTCACTACCACAAAATTCAAAGAAATATTTACTTACGAATTATTGGACTTTTTCCAAATGTGCAGAAATCTGTCAATTTTGTCTATTTCTAGGCGAGAGATCAGAATGTGATTGGTTCATTATTACTAGGACTCGGTCTCCTTTTAAACGATACATACAGTCAAATATTAAACATATTTATATATACATATAGTTTCAATCACAAGCGAGCGGCTTTAAACGCAACGTTTGAGGGTTCGATTCCAAAGCAAAGCGCGGCTCTGGTAACTGCAAAGCGCGGCGTTGAATTCCGTTACTCAAACCGCAATGCCTCGACAATTCGGTAGAAAGTGGGAAATAAAAGTATCTTAATATTTGGTTCCCACGCTCTGTATACCCTGTGTTCCAGGTACAACGTGAAGCCCAAATACAATAAGGATTTATTTTAAAGTAACTATCTTATATACATTTTCCCCTGTTGACACATAACGTCAAAAAATATCTTAACTAATATAGTGGTTTAGATTGTTTTAGTGTTAGACACCCTTAGCCTAAGGCTATAGGTGAATGTTGTCAAAATACCAAATATGATTTTCAGAGTTAACCGAATATATCTAAATAATTATATACATCTTGCATTAATAGGTTCGGGTTTTCTACCTGCGTCTTAACGACATTCAAAAATATGCACGACGATACACGTTTTGCATAATTTTCATTTTTAAAACCTGCCTTTTCAAAATGAATCTAAATATAGTATATGACTATGTGCCCAAATATTTTTTATCGCACTATTAAAAATATTTAGGCATATAATACATATACGAGTACTTACATCTAAGACTTTTTCACATTTCTTCACCATTTCTTGACTTAGGTCTTTTTTTATGAACCCCCACAAAACAGAGGGTTATGTAAGTTTGTATAAGCATGTCTGTATGGGTGTTCGTTTATATCTGCGGCATCGCAGCTCCTAAACAGATTAGTTGATTTATTTATTGCTTTAAAAATGGCTTTATCAACAGTATTCTTAACCATAACTCCCAAAATTATATTCAGATATTTAAAGATTATCACCTCTATTCCAGTCGTCTCTTCTGTCAGCGATATTTAATTACTTTAAGGTGCAATATCTACATTGTGAGAAATAACGTGATACTGCTACTAAATACTCTGTGCAATTATCACATCATGTATGAATGAAACTGTTAATTCATGGGTACCGTACTATTGTTCATTTGTTCAACATATAAATTGCTCCTAGTAAAACTATTTTGTACAATTAAAAACGGAAAATAGCGGAAAATAGGATACGAAAATGTCTTAATGGGAACGGAATGTCTTAATACGTGTAGTGTACATATGTGTATGTGGAATATGATAAAAATGAAACTTACTAAATTTAAGTTAATTTAATAAAACCTATGTACTGTAAATTTGTACCAATATGTAAAGGCCTTACAAGTTACCTACAATTTATTATGCGTAATACTACATACAGTGAATGTAATCTAACACTCAAGTGCACTTACTATCTACGTTATTATGGACACTTGAAGAAGTGAATCATTGGCCGGGCTCACTCAGATTTGGTCATCGTTTAGTTATTGATTGAAACTGTATTGAATATTTTAAAATCGATGATTTTGTTTTAAAAAATATAATTTTAATGCTTTATAATTAATTTATTTTAATGTTAGCTCAAAAGCTTTATATAGTTTTTAACAAAACATTTTTATAAATAGTCTATGTCTAGTTGAGCAAGGACACAAGTGTATTACTGTAAACTTGACTGGTTGTCGGAATTGCGCGGAAAGTGGGAAACGTTAGTGTCTTAATAGGAATAGAGAGTCTTAACACTAACTTCCTACATTCCCCCTGCCTACCCTGCTGTGCAAGACAGCGTAAATAAAAAAATATTTTATATTTAGTCTAGAAGTCTAAAAGCTCATAAATTTGGGGAAAAAATAAATTGATTCATTGTATTCATAAATTGATAATCATCATTTCAATATAGGATTGTAAATAAGATAGGAATCAGAACAGTGTCTTACGCTTAAGTCACGTGACGACTTCCGTCTTGCGTTCCGCCTCCTGAAGGCCGCTGTCATATGATCTCACGTGTACTATGCTTATAGTAGGTATATGTAGCTTAATTTGTTTACTAACTTTTAATTTTTTGTTTTATTTATGTGGGTATTAAAAATAAAGGGATAATATGTATATGAAAATTATTTAAAAAACACAATTAATTCACACTCACTAATATTTTCATTTCTTCGCTCTGGTGTCGAAGCAAAACCCATTGAACCTAAAACCATCATATTTACTGTTTAAAATATTATAAAACAATGGCGTCAATCATACAACTTTACGGTTAATATGCATCTAATACGGTACTCATTAGTTTCTTATCAGTTAAATACTTGTTTTTCTAAGATTAAGAGAAAAATAAGGAAACATAGAAAATGTAGTTATGTGAATAAAATAATTAACATAATATGTAAATCTATATAATTTTAGAATAACTTTATTGCTAGCTTTCTACGAGAAATGAAAATAATTAATATTAAATTTCCTCGGGTGGAAATCGAACCCACTGTCGCGTTACAGTCGATTGTGCTCCTCCGCTACGACTGGCCTTCACTAACCTATATTGATTGAAAATTTATTTTGTTTTAATTTCTTTTTTTTTTCAGGTCGACGTAGACGAGTGCGAGGACATCGCCACCGAGTACAACGTAAGCGCGATGCCAACGTTCGTCTTCGTGAAAAGTTCTAAGAAACTTGAAGAGTTCTCTGGAGCCAACTACGACAAACTAAAGAACACCGTGTTGAAACTAAAGTAAAAAATACACAATGTATATGTAACAGATGAGGCAAAGGAAATAACTTGCTTTACGTGTATTTTCATATATTATTCATAAAAAAATGTATTTATAATATCTAAAGCGTAATAAAAGGAGCGTAAATTATTAATTGAATCTCGTTTTCTACTCTAATTTCTCTTAAAAAGGATTTTCTTGACACTGTTGGGCTTTGATTGTATGGCGGTTAGTGCAGGTTCGATTTCGATTTTTTTTTATTTATATATGAAATGTTGGCAAGGGGCAATCGAATATTTTTATATAACGGCCGTAAAGTGTCTTAAATAATATGTATTTTAGTAACACGTAGCGGATGCACAAGTACTGGCCTACTGCCTCACTGTTTCACTTTTCCCATTTATATTATTACTATGTATGTTACAAAGTATTGTTGCTTCAATAAAATGTATTATTTAAATTGTTTTTTTTTTCCTTTTTTTTGTTTTGTCGATGTTTTTTTTAGTATAGAAATTTGAGCGTGACAATGTGATCTTTATTAGGTTTTTAGGTGTGATTTGTAAATAAGTAAAGACAGTCGAAATCTAATATTCATTGGTTGGACTCAATCTTCTCATTTTGCTTACCAAAGCATGGAAATGAAATTAATGTAAATGTACCTTTAAAGAGAGTCTTATCTCCCTCCACCTTAAAGGCAAGGCTGTAGCTGCTCTTGTGTTACACGGGGTCGTGTCACATCAGGTGACCCCTACGTTTGTATGCCTTGTCTTTGCCATATTAAAAAAATATCGCGCTTGTAGTCGTACTTTATGCCAACAGCTTCAATTGACGGTAAATAACACAAAAATATCAATAATGGTATTTTTTTTTAATTAATAAGTTAAACCAAAAAAAATATAATCATAGATTAATTAACCAATTAAAATAAATCTATAACCAAGATGACACATTGAGGAATGACTTCTTGTAAGATAAATTATTTTTACAGAAATGATACAATTTTCTTTGAACAAATATTGTAGTGTCATTTATTTTGGTGCATAAATTATTTATATTAGGATTTACATTTGCGCCTGTTCCATATAGTATAGCAATACCTATTTATATTACTAAAGTAATATACAATTATGGCGCAGGGGTACAAACATGCTACTAAATACGCTACAGGTTGTGGGTTCGATTACCACTCGAGGAAATGTAATATTTAATATTTTCAAATCTCGGTCTGGCTGGCCTTGAAATCCGCTACTCAACGCTCAATGGCTCTAAAATTCGGCGAGAAGTGGCGAACAGAGTCTCATAAAACTAGGCTCCCTCCCCCTCTGTGTGCAGGATACAGCGTGAAGCTGTTTTTTTATAATTGTTCTCAATTCCCCAAACAAAATTCCCCAAATCCCTCAGGGGAATTAATTTATGAATAAATTCACTATCTTTCGCTTCAACAATCATTTATAATATTACTTGTTTAACTTTGACTAAATCTCATTGATATTAATAATTATAAGTGTTCAATATATTTTACCTATTACGCAAAATATTTTTATACTTCCTTTATTTTAAGTCTTTTTCTAAAGATGGCTTTATTAAAATATATTAACATTTTCCTGTTTTTTGGGCAGCAAGTGGTAATTTTAGAGTACCTACGTAGCTTTTCGTTTCTTCAAACGAACATACCTAATATGTTCGGACGTTATAATTATATAAATGCTAAGAATATTCTAATAATTATTATTATGGTATAAATAAAATATGATTTCTAATAAGAAAATTCTTAGATAGATATATTTAAATTCTATTTATGTTTCATAGTCATTGATAGCATTACTGAAACCGATAAATAAAATAGGCCAGTCGTGGCTTACAACCGCAACAGTTTGTGGGTTCGACTGAAATTAAAAAAAGATAAATAAAATTGACTACATATTTACTCAAGTTGATATTGAAAAAAACCGGACAAGCACAAGTTGGGCTCTCATCGATGGTTCCGTACAAAAATTGAAAGTCTTTAGTTTTTTTTAAATTCAAGTTTAGCCTTTAGCTTAGCCAGAGGCGCCAGAGCAATTTCATCTGATACCTCACTTGAACTAGTGGCTTTAATACCAAATTTCGCCCCCCTCTTCAGTCTATTATTTTTTATGAGCCTAACAAAATCAATAAAAATATGATTAAGGTTACTTTTATTATCGAAGACATTGGTAAATATTTTGTCACATTCCTGGAGGAATATACCTAAGGTAAATGTACGGGAGTTCG
>FAPJ01041233.1:0-10107 GCA_001485985.1 Heliconius ethilla aerotome | reverse complement strand
TCCCCACAATATTGTCAATTGAAATTCTTATTTAATTATATTTTCCATGTTTAGATTTGCCGAGAAAAACAATCTACCCAAGTTAGAATACGTATCGTTGCCGCGTGCGGGAGCCATGAAGATTATAATGGAGGAAGTTGGACCTCACATCGACCAAGGAGCGAGCACGTCCAAACAGGCAAATAAGAAAGGTAAAATGTTTATTAGTTTTATTTTATTTCTTTTTTATTCTTTCTTCTTTTCTTAGTTTAATGTATCAGAAAATAGCAGGACAAGTATAAAGCACTTAGAGTTAATGAACGGTGCGGTATTTTCGTATTGGCGGAACCCAACATCGCGTTTTGTTTGATTAGAGTGAGGAAAATAAAAATAGTCTTTATAAATATAGTAACTGGCAGACAAAGCTAAGACGTAACTACTGGACGTAGAAAATTGTAATTTGTCATGTAGTCTGAACTAAGAAGCGATTTCTTTAAATTCCTACGGGAGCTCCGCTTAATGGGGACGAAGTTTCTCAAAATTAGGTTGCCAGGTTCCCTCTGCCTACTTTACTATGGGCAGTATAACGCGTGAAACCTATATAAGCGGGAAAAACGGGATTTTCATTGTTTTATCGTCCACCCAATTGAAGTTGTAGCTAGCTTATAATAATCAGATTATTTACATAAAAGAAAATTTTGTAACGGAGAGAACTTTGTATTCTACATTTGAGTGGAAGAACATTATTTCAAAATATTTTATATCGTTTTAAATTGAATCAGTTCTAAATAATCAATTATAAATCACATTAAATAAATAAAATATAAAATATTTTTTCCTCTCAACAGACGATTTCAACCAGAACAACACAAAAATAATTGACACGAAGAGCGGTGATACCATCGAGTGGATCCTCGACGTCACCATCGCTTACCCTGACCGTGTTCCATTCCACTTGCAAGATATAGTATGCGGCATTAGGGACGCATGTACTACACATTTACATTATAGGCTGTATCCTAGTAACGAGGTAAGGGTTATAGCTTTTTATCTGTATTTGTCTAGTAATTAAATTTTCAGTTTTAAAAGCGAAAATACCACATAAAACCAGGCCTCTGCAGTCAATTTATGGTAACAAAAGTAGGTCGTGTCAAAAACAAAGTTCTTTAAAAAAAACTCTCACAAAATGTATAGAAATAAAGAACCTTTGCTGAACCATGTCTAAAGGAGCGATATAGGTCTTGGCAACGTTTCCATTTGGATTTACGCCAAAAGTTTATTGCATAGAAAATAATGATTGGATAATATGTCATCGATATATTTATGATTTTTCAAACGATAAAATGTTATTAGTTTCGATATTGCTAGGTATGTGACAAGTTTTACGCTCGAAAATTTTATTATCTTTGTGTTATTTGATATTTTTACGAAGAATTTTTGATGTGTTTAGAGCAACGATGTAGCAGTTCTGATGTTTTGCTATATTTATTTATTATTCCTAAACTGAAGTAACTTTTAAAATAACTTCCTCGATAAATGGACTAACTAACACAAAATTGGTTTTTCAGTCCCAACCGGTAGTGCCTGGAACAAGCGTGTTCCACCAAACAAACTCTTTAGCTTTATAATATTAGTGTACATATAAATCAGCACGCTCGAAACGCCATAAATTAAAAACTGAACTGAACTCATCATATAAATCAAGAATAGGTATACCAGACATCTAATAAAAAATGTTATGTGAATAAATATTTAAAAAATATATTATTTTAGGTAGAGGTCAAATCTACGACTTCTTTGTTGATAGTTAAATATACTAATTTCAATATTTTGAGTACGAATAATATTAAAAAAAATAATATATAACAATTCTTTCCAGATACCAACAGACAACGAAGGCATGACCCAATGGCTGTACGACAGATTCATAGAAAAAGATAAAATGTTGGAGGAGTTCTACAGAACCGGTAACTTTCCATCGAGAGGCAATCAGATCACAAGGAAAGTGCGACAGGACAATTTACGTTATTTAATTTTACATTTATTTTTCATAGCATCGACGTTTTTACAATATAAAATTTTCTGTGAACTATGGAGCTATTTTTGGTAACGAATTAGATAATAGCACCAAATGGGAATAATCTATTAATTTAGTGTCAGTCGAATATATGTAGGACGCGAATAAATGTGTTTTTTTTTATATAATATATTAGTATGAATAATCATAATTAGTATGTCACTTCGCATTCTGTATAAATATTGTGGGACCTCATTGAAACATGTAGTATTTTGGTTTTTTGTTTGTTTGATATTTAGATTTTTAATAGATTGTTCTCATCTGGTTTATTAAAATATAAACTGATAATAAAATAATAATATACAATGGAAAATAGAGGGGTTTACTCTCGATAACGTATAGGATGGAGGGCTTAGCTCTCCGTTCTCCTTGTTGTGTGACATGTAATTGGGTACATTATTTCATTTATTTCTTTAATTGCATTATATTTTAAGGTTTTCACGAAAATTAATAAAGAATGAAACTACTTTGTGTCAGTTGACTTAATATTTTTGACATTAAATTGTTTTTAGTCACCTATAATTTGTATAAGAACTCAGCAATTTTTATAGAACCATCATTTAGTGTTGACTACTTGTCCATGCCGTATGAAAATGTTAAACGTAACTAGATTTGAATCCACATACCTTTTTTACGGAGATTTGATATATATTCGTGTGAAAAACGATTTAATTATATGCTTTTTCACAAGTAGTTTTATTCTTTAATAATTGATTTTATAATTTTTAGTTATAAGTACATTGTTACCTCCTAGTATTGATAAACGTTCGATATAATTGGAGAGGTAAAGAATAAGTTAGTTTTTTTTCTTCGAGCACTAAAAATTAGTGAGAATTTCACACTTTTGTGTAAAATTAAAAATCGTGCTGTGACAATGAAGTCAGTATGTAAGTACACTAGCTTAAGTCTCGTTTTCTCTATACCAACGTTCTATATACAGACAATAAATAAACATACATAAATACATATAATTATAATATTATATTGTGAAATTTAAAAAATATGTAAAAATAACAACAAAAAGTAATAATTCAATACATATTTCGTATAATACGTTATTAAAATCAGTTTCCTGCCACTAACTCAGTTTTATGGCACAATATTTTTAGTATCGGCCAAATAAATATTAACTGCAGAATTTTCATTTTGTCATTTTAATTTTTAGTAATTCAAATATTAAAATATATGAAAAATCAAAGTTTTTCGCGATTTTTGTAATACGAACAAGTTTTGGAATATTATTTGCTTCAGGATCTCCACGTTGGCGACGCGTCAGCGTTTCTGCGAAAGCAACCGAAAATCACGTTCCTCTTTCTATTTAATCACGTCGCTTCTAAAATAAAATTCGATTTTATACAAAGGGATAATAAGAAAGGAATAAAAACTGGTTGTGGGTACGAATCCTACTCGGACAAATGCTTTAGTCTTAAAAAAAGTCTCTTTGTCTATTCTGCATTTTATGAGAGGTGCGTGAAGAAGCGTGAAGATGCGTCCTGATATGTTGTTCTAATACTTAAAAATGGCAGCTAATATCAGTTATCTGTTTATAACTTTCTCCTTTAACGTGAAGATATAAGTGAAATATTTGGAAAAAATATTCACACGTTTTATGTGTTAAAGTTTTTTTTTTTATTTATCTTACCAAAAATATAATTAATAATTATTTTATATAGTGTTTGATAACTTATCAGAATATTCGCTTTTTTTAAACGAAAACATAAAAGTCCAAATTATAATAAATCATTAAAGGATTTGTACATTTAGCTTTTAAGTATGTGTTGTATATCACAGGTTCAATGCTTGTGCTAAACACATTTTTTAGCTTGTCTCGATATCTATAGGAAAAAGGCAGTAACAGAATACTGTTACTTCGTGTTCTCGACGTATTAATACCATAAAATAAAGTAAATAACTGAAAAAATTATTAAGCATGTTCCTTTTGACGTTCTAAGTGATTGTGGTATGAGATAATATGCCAAAATTTGTGTACGCCGTAAGTGCCTAAGGCTTATTGTGAGACGTCGGGCTATATTTTAATACCAAAATACATTTATATATGTATATCCAAATAAATATTTTTTACACTATCGAAATGTGTAGAGTTTGATTGTTTATGCGATGGTTACGTATTCGATTCTCATCCAATGATGCCATTTAATTTTCTTTATTTTTTTATATGAAGAAACAGTGTTGAGTTTCTCCACCCAACTAGCCAAAATGAGTTAAATTTAATGATAAGAGTAACTCATAAGGTTCCCCCTGTCGGAATACATAATATAGTCCGATTTCTACTTACTTTTATTATATATATTACTTATATATTTATAGGTTTCTATGGTTGTGTGAGTGAGATAGAGGTCATCTGCTCCCATCTCCTCATTTCTGCATATCGTCTCGAGTATATATTTAAAATCTTTTAATAAAAATTATAATGATATTTAAAATTTCATATAAGGAGAAGAGAAAAGACGGTCTTTTATTTTTAAATCTTTTTTTTAATAAAAATAATCAAAAATATCAAATAATCAAATTATAGTAATATTAAAATATCAGTCAAATATGTCTTGTTTAGCTTAGTGTTAAGACACTCCGTTGTCCCTTTTCAGGTTTGTGAAATATTGTTTGTTATGCGCTTTGTCTTCTTACCGGAGTAAATGAAAATAATGAATTCATTCACTACTAACGACGACGGCATTAAATATTTTAATTTTTTGATAACCATAATTATATAAAAATTATAAAGCCCTTTTTATCTCTTCTCTCCATAAATTGACTCTCCTTTATTTGATAAATAAAGTGAATATTAATATAAAGATGATAATCGTACTTAAACTTAAGTGCAATGAAACTATTTGCTTTATTTATTTTAGGTCATTTTCTCTACTTTTATAAAGTCTAGAAGTTTCTATAATATAACAACCTTACTCACAAACTTTAGTTAGCGCTTAACTAGCATTAAATAAATATTTTTTTAATTGTTGTTAATTAAATGCTAATCAAAGTTTCTAAGTGCGGCATAAACCTCTTATAGAAGTAATTTGATTTTTCTCTTTAAAGGTTCACTTCAATAACACGCTATGTCCACTTTTGTATTTAAGAAAGCTAAGGATATACTATTGCTTTCCATATGAATAGCTTTTTGAATCTGAAAACGTGATTTAGTGTAGTTTTCTATACAGATAGTTGAATTTAATGGAAAATTTCTCTTTAACCGTAAAGATAACCGTATTAAAATTTAGACCTAATTGGCTAGAGCCCTAAGACATATTGCAATAACCGCAGGTTCAAATCCTGCTACGTTTAAATTTTTACATAGATTTTTTTATAGTATGTAAAAACTCAATTTGTCCGACCAAGTTCCTTTTTTCAATATGTGCCTTGTTCTAGTTTGAAGTTTAATTATTCATGATTCATCCATATATCGAAAAAATAAACATAAAAATGCTGTCTAAACAACGTTTGAAATCAACACCCACCATGCACGCTAAACTAAAAAAAAAAATATTCTAAGTATTTTTTTACTCAATACAGAATAAACTTAACGAAATTATAAAAAAATAACTTGAAACATTATCTTTTATTTCCTTCAGTTGCGTTTTACGGTTAGTTTATAAAAATATTTTTTTTAAACTATAGGTACATCTTGACGTTAATATATATCTAGATATAGAGTTAGATCTAGATTTAACTGCTAGATCTAGATCTAACCGATGATCTAGATCTAACGGATGATCTAGATCTAGATTCAATTTTAAATCTAGATCTTTTCAAACATGTACAAAAAGCATTTTGAGTATTAATATCACCAACAGTATGCATAAGCATTTAAAATGTGTGTTTTCTTAGTTTTTTGTTATCTTTTTTTGTAATAATGGTTTAGTTACTTTTTGGACGCGAGAGTTGTATAAGAGTTTGACTCTTAATAAATATAATAACAAATATCTTTGGAATTGAAATAAGTATACATATAGTGAATCATTTGAATGAACGTAATATTATATATGTTCATAAGTAATAAAGAATCTTATAAATCTGAGGCCGTCGTAGTACAGTAGTACTGACTGTAAACGCGACGGCAGTGGGTTCGATTCCCACTCGGGGGAATAAAGTATTTTCAGTTCTGGTAACAAGACAAACCTTGCTATATGGTGCATACCGCGTGAAACTAATAATAATAATTTAAGCTACTGAAAAGAAAGCTCTCGCGCCTGTCCTATTTTCATTTAGTTCTTTATGTGATTATTTTAGATTATTGTTAATTTTTGTTTCAGTTAAGTTTGAAATTTTGTAGTTAGAACTAGTATGAAGTTGTGTAACGTGTGAGAAATGCATTTTTGCATTACATTTTTAGTTTTTAAGTATGCTTTTTTTCATCATCGCCAAGTCCATTTAGATAAGGAAAATCAGGGGATAAATATAGTTAGCGATTAAATTGTATTCGCACTTTGGTTCGTAAATTTTAATATTTTGTCAAGATTTCTTCATTTATTGGGTCAATTGTATGTAAGTCTTCTTTATATTATGCTTGGATTTGTTATGCACTAAAATAAAAACTTTGGGCCATATCGATAACAGATTGTCGTATAAATCGATTATTTAATAGTTTTAATGTAGTTCTTTATGTTTTTTTTAACAATATGAAACTAAAGCATATCAGATAGTTATGTTTTTTTCTATTCTTCTATTTCTTTCAATTTCTTTTTTGACAACAATCGAATGAATTGAACGATTTGGCAATCGATTATCGATTTGACTAACTCGAGTGAAGTTGGACTCTTGTAAATAATTTAAGGATTCTTCAGTTTATTAATAAAGCACATTGTGGCACTTGACTTTGCTTGTTTCATTTATTTCTTACTTATTTTATTTGTTCTGTAATAAACTTAATATTTTTATGTTTTTTCTTGTAAAAAGTAGTTTGAAATCGTCACTTGTGTGTGTTCGATTCTCTAAGAAAATTAAATATTAAATGTTTTAATTTTGTATTTCTGGTCACTGAGCAAAGCGCAGCGTTGAATTCCGCCACTCAAGACACAATGCCTCTAGTATTCTGCGGAAAGTGAAGAACGGAAGTATCAAAATGGGAACGGAGTACCTTAACACTAGAGCGGACTCTAGTCTACCTAAAAAACCCTTGCAAATACACCGAAACGTCACATAATGACACTTATCAATTTTACGAATAAAGCACTCATATTTGCGCACATCACTAGCAGTACAAAATTGTATGAGATAATTTTTAAGAAAGCGTTCTGAAATCGTCTCAAGTGCAAACCAAACATACACCCTGTATAAACATGTTCCCTACATCGAACGTCACGTATCAGTGTTTGAGGAAGACAACAAGATTTCTATGGAAATCCAAAATAAATAGCCTGTCGCGAATTTATTGTGGGTGGGCTGGATGGAAAGGCTTTTGGTGAAATTTTGGAAGTAAATAAATATTATCTTTTATTATATTTAGTGGCCTTGTATGTATTTTTGTATATTTTTCTTAGTAGATGATGAGACAATTACGTCCTGTCATAATTAGTAGGAGCAATCGCTTTAATCAAACATATTAGTCTTCTTGGACGGAAAATTGGAAGGAAAATTAAGAATCAATGGTTTCCTTGCCTAAGGGTAAGAAAAAAATTGTGATAAGCTATTTTTCAAATTAAATTAATATGAGTAAACTTATTGTATTGTAATAAAATCGGACGGAGAAACAAAGCAAAGAAAATCTATAATTTCGTACTTTCAACCACTAAAATGTATAATATATGTATCCAACAACTAAACACTTCCAAAAAGCTAACAGACGTACAAAATCTGAAAACCTCTCCAGCCTAAGAGATTCTATACAACTGGAATCAATCCTACATTTGACTTCGTTGCTCTAATTGTAAGTCAAGTTCCATACAAGTCCTATAGATAGGTGTGAAATGTGTAGTCCGACCAGTTCTTCCTGATCCCTTTCCACTAGCATTTTCAAAGGAGTGTTGGGCAAAAACAATGAGATTTACACGAGAGGGGGTTTTTTGTATCCTGGGTCATTTCTTAGATTTCAACCCTTCTTTCACTTCAGTGGATTAACAAAGATGAACTAAAAATGTAGGTTGTTAATTTGAAGTGCAGTATTTACGAGGCAGGGTGCGATCCCTTCACACCTCACATTGCTTGCTGAATGAGTACGTATGTTGGTATATATTGATTATGATGTGTCATGTAAATGTGGAATCATGGCACAGTACACTTACAAAGTACTACTTTGACATAAAAAAATGTACAATTTTAACCAGTAAATACATAAACGCTTATGTCAGAATTTCTGTCTTAGTCAATTCGTGCCATTAGCTAAATCAAAGAAATAGGTAAATACCCTTACATAAGACTCACAACCTGACTAAATGCTACGGTTATGAGTCCTATTCCCACTCGGTTGAGGGAATTATTTTCATTCCCTGTTGACTAAATGTGGCGTTGAATTCCGCCCTCAAGCGATGTCTCTAAAATTTTGTGGAAAGTGGAGAACATGTCACTAAGTTCCCAAGTTCCCTTTGCGTGCGTCATATAGCCTGAAGCTAAAAAAATAAAGAAAACAACTATTGATCTAAAACATCTTAAATAATATAAAATGTTCAAATAAATTTCCCATTTTGTATCGGATGTGTAATATAATACAAAATAAGAATACCTTAAACGCTAGCACAATATTGGAAGGAACTAAAATCACCTCTTTCAACCTGTAAATAACATTTTCAGTCGTCGTAAAAGTATATAACGTTTTTCAAACATGTGTCGCTTCTAACGTTCAATTCGGCTTTAAAGTACTGGATGTGACTTTATAAAAAGTACTTTTAGCATTTCTATGTCTGATGTTACAATTTATGTTTACGCATTAGAATAAGACGCTACTTACTTACCATTATTTAACTAATATTTTAAATATTTTATATTTACTTCCTCTTACTAAGCAGAATGTTTGTATGTCCTCTAAAAATATATGTAGGTATAAATTATAAAACTACTAATATTATAAGACTCAAGAGTTTCTTTGATCTAGCTAAATATTTATTTGAATATGTTGATTTTCTCGCTTTGGTAACGAGCCAAAGCAAGGCATTGAGATCCGATACTCAAGACGCGATGCCTCAAGAATATAGCAGAAACTGGATAACAAGCACTGGGTTCTTAAGATCCTTCCTACAATGTGATATATGCAAAATAAAACGTGCAGCTAAAAAAATAATTTTGGACAACAAACGAAAACGCATTCAGCACTTTATACCCACGTTTCATATTCGGGAAGCCCTCGATCGTCACCAGACGATTATGTACCGACAAAAGGAAACGGTATTGGGAGTTTTTTTTATGTTTACAAAAACGCTGTTTTATTATTACATTTCTGTCATTCTTTGTATCAATTGAGTTAGAAAAGCACTTACCGTCAGGTGGGAAAGGGAAAATTGTTCATAAACTTTAGAATGAGTCGAGGAAAAAATATTTATTTTTGAACGTGGGTTAAGCCGTCCTTAAATTAACATATGAAAATTATTTTATTTTATTCAAAGTATTACTTCTTACATAATACTTTGAATAAAATAAAATAAACAATAGATAAACACCTGACAAATGGTAATCCATTTATCTATTCTTTATTATCATTTATGGCGATATTTAAAATGAATGTCCATAATGGTTTTGTAATGATCTCACTCGTATTGATATATTTAAAAAAAAATGGGGGACGGAGTGTTTTAACACTATAATCCTTTGCCAAGCCTGCTATATGCCGGATACAATGCGCAAAAAAATCGATAATAATAGGTCTCCACAATGACACACCACTGACCTTAATTATCGACTCTTTGCACCACCCCCACCTAGCTGGAGGAAGGCATACAATACGTTAGAGGAGAAGCCTGTACAGCAGTATTAGTGTTTTTCTGCAGGTTGCTGATGACAATGATGATGATTATGGGATTAATGATCATGGTGGTGATGATGATCATTAATACTCAAGGTTGAGTAGGAAGTCAGACCCTGGCTATAGCCGGGATTAATGCCAG
>FAPJ01041181.1:0-11064 GCA_001485985.1 Heliconius ethilla aerotome | reverse complement strand
TTGTCGGTTCGATTCCCACTGGACGCAAGGAAATGCTTAACTTTTTCATTTCCTTGCGTTGAGCCCCGTCACTCAACAGTCAACACGCTCAAATTTTGCCCAAAATTTTGATTTACAATTAGAAAAAAATGTAAAAACTTACAGGATAGGAACCACTCGAGCGCCTGATGCTTCTACATCCTTAACGTACGAAGCTGCTATATAACTTCTATAGTTTTCTTCGGTGTACTTTGTTTTGAGATGATAAGACTGTTCTTGAGATAAAATTCCAATAATCGGTCTCTCATTAACTTCATCTTTCCTTGTTACAACAGCACCTTCACAATATAAAAAATAAATGGATATAAAAAGTAGAATCGCCTTCATACTGATGATTTGAATCCAATAATTCGAAGGTATGAGTAACCTAGGAAATTTTTAATACAATCAATAAAATTGCTTAAAAAATTATGTAAAAATTGAATTCAGTCAAAACAAACGTTACATAAGGGTGTCGTTTATCAGGCACAGGAGTATGTGCTCTACTGCTTTAGAAACACTCATGTACATCACTTCTATCCACACGAGTCAGCGCCAGCTAAAAATAACAGTATATTTTCAGTTTCTTATGGCTAATGTACGTACGTATTATATATTATACATAATTATTCGAATCTTGTTTCAGTAATTATTATACTTAGATATAAGTAATTAAATGATTACACTGTTTAAATATTAATACGTAAATTTCAATAATAATACAATTTTAGTTTTCCTTAATCACTCAATTTTCTCCAGGTATTAATAACAATATTACTTTACGTTGACGTAGAATAATTTAAATATATTTATATTATTAATGCAATCAAAGTTAACTACTTATGTCGATTGAAGTTTTATTTATATACTTACCTCTTTATTGTTATCAAGCCCTTTACACTATCATTATATTGTATAGGTACATATTATAATTTATTTTCAACTAGCGACCCGCTCACATTTTCGCCTGCTTGAATAGTACAATTATTTATTTTCTTATTTAAATTACTTTCGTAATCTAATAATATTATATTTTTACATAAAAGATATATAGTATATTCATTTATATAATGTATTTATACATTGAAAACCAAAGTATCAGCCAATTCAATTAAAAAGTCATTTTGTAGCAATTTGTCGAACAAATTAATTTATAATATAAATTTTAAGGAAAGTGATATGGGTGTGAAAGTAGAATCTTAATAAATAATAATTCATTCCCTAAAGTGGGGATCGGACCCACAACGGTCGCGTTACATTCACACCTTTGTGCCCCTGCGCTACGACGGCCTAGACCAAGTGAAGTGGTATGTTTGGGATTTGGGAAGTATGTGGGTATCACAGAAGAATGAAAGAAAGATAAATGCCGCGAAGATGTGATCTCTTCGTAGGATATGCGGAGTTAGCTTAGCTGGTCGGATCCGCAATGAAGAGATACACAAAATGGCAGGTACTTGCGAAGATGTCACGGAAAGAATGAAGAAGAACATGCTCAGTTGGTTTCGGCACGTTGACAAATGAGTGATGAAAGAATGGCAAAATGATTTATGAAGGAGAAGTGATGAAGGTATGAAGGAGAAGCCGGAAACAGATATAGGGTTGACCTTCAAAAACACAATATCAAAAATACTGGAGGGAAATCACCTAAAAAAATTATGTGGACCCCCGGAGACCATGTTTTAAGAGGATGATGACAGTGGACGAGAAAAAGGTATGCAGAGACCGTAGCGTTTGGCGCTACGTTGACGATATAAGTCAAATAAGTTTGCCAAAATAAAGTAGCGAAAAGCACATTTAATTCGGTTAAGCCTTTTTTGAGATTAGCGTGCACAAGCAAGCAAGCAGGCAAAAGTATTAATAAATATTGTTTTGAAGTCTATTATATTTTTGTCATTTGTCTACCATGTACAGGCAGCGATGAGTAATATTATTATAGCTAGGTATAGATGTATAGATCTTTTCCACTGTGACTGTGCCAACCTACTTTCGTTAGGAATCCATGGTGGCCAAATTATGCTTTTTATTATTAAAATAATAAACAAATTATTACCAATTATTTAATTTATTAAAAATAAAGAAATTAATTAGATTAGGTAAACAATATTAAATATAATTATGTTATGATGAATATAACTAAGAATATACTTACTCATAGTATAATCGTTATTTTATGTGACCAAAGAACTGAATAAAACACAATTTTTAAAATTATAAATTCAACTTTTTGTAAAATTATACATTCAAATTAAATTATATAAATTGTTCCCTATTTCCGTACTGATTAGTTATGTTGTTGCGGTTGTGCTCTTATATGAATGCTTGTCACTACTACTCTTTGTAAAAAATATGTAGATAAGCACGTATTGGTGAATAATAATATTAATAACAATTGCACTCAAAACGTACGTCAGATTTCTGTTATCAATAACAAATGACAGAACTTACACATGCGTACTAAAAAATTCCAAGTGTTTAAGAAATTTTCATATAGGTACAATCATCTGGGCCCTCTAGGGGCGAACATGAACCACGAGGTTCGAAAAAATAACAAGAAAACATCTGGGGACAAAGCAGTGCCGCCGCCAAGTCGAACGCGAAACAAAACACTGTCGTACCATCCTTTTTTGATACCATTTTGGCATATTTTTCGTATCTCTATTTGAGGACCTCGGGATAGATATAGAGCTTTTAAATTATCGTATTTTAGTAAGCTACAAGCACACGCCAGAACCTCAAAATTTCAAACTTGTATGTAACGTTGTACTTCTTTTGATGTACAAAAATTTAAGGTCTTGAGTATCTGAGTAGCTCGGCTAGACTTTGGAAGACATGAAAATGTCTTGAAATGGAAAAAATTACTAACGTGCTAAAATTACATTAAGCACTTTAGTAAAACAATAAAAGCGAAGAGTAACTTCTCGTGGTGATGGTAACAGCTTCATGGGGTGAATCTAATAAATGTTGGTTTTAAGAACATAAAAGCTCAAGCAACAGCGATCACTGACTACAACTAACTGGCTTAGGCGTAAATATCGCTCTGTTCTTCAGAAATAGTTTTTAGAAATTTATCCACCGAAACCATCTAAAAGAATAATTAAACAGCGTGAATAGGCAATACTGTACAAGTACAATAGCAACAATTTTTCGTGAATCTTCGAGAAATAGAAAAGAAAGAGAATTTAAAAAAGCTACGCCTCATAAATAGATACAAATCTAGTAACAAAACCTAATTATTCCACCGTGGAATTTCCACGCCATGTCTGATTTAGTTGTCAATCCTACCTACTCTGATTTATGGCACTAATAACTCTGCTAAACATTCAAGTAAAAACCTGCTTTCTACAAAAATAACTGAAATACATATTGTAAAAAAACATATTGTAAAAAACCAGCTAAGTCAATGAAGCTGTTCATTTCTCTGTGAAAAGTAATGAAATCTCTACGTAAAGGCAAGCCAAGTGTAAGGTTTATATATGTAATTTTTTTAATAATATATATCAATACGTAATTATGCTCAAAGAATTTATTTATATTAATTTATTATATAATATTATTACAAAAAGTTTTAAGTACGATTTTTGTACATTTCTAATATGATTATAATCAGTATTTTTGTTATTAAATAATAATCATTATTCACTATTTTATCTATGTATTTTGGATATAGCAACCCCGTGTTCCATCTTCAAAAAAGAAAAATGCCGCTGCAAAAAAGAAACGTAATGATAAAGGTATTTTGATAATAATTATTTTCTGTAAATTTTATTTATTAAAGTTGTAAATAAAGTGATTTTTCATAAAATAGGCAATAAACTTTATTTAAAACATCAAAGAAGATATATATACATTGTGTTCTAGGTTGGTTTCCTGCGTTGACAAGGGAATTCGCTTATTTTCTTTTATAACTCAAGTTTATTCCAATAAAATGATCGAAATGGTAAGAAACATATTACTTTAGATGTAATTGATTTGATATATAAAAAACTATAAAGTTAAGGACAGAATCAATTAGTGTTTAACAAATTTCATACTTTTAGCATCCGGCGGAGCCTATGCAAGTGGATGTTCCACTTGAAGATAATGAAAACAATGAGACAGAGCGTTATGTGGTTGAAAATCCCACCTTAGACTTGGAAACTTATGCTGCTTCGTATACTGGCTTTGCTAGATTATACAGATTAATGTTTGTAGCAGATCATTGTCCTTCTCTAAGATTAGAGGCACTCAAAATGGCAATTTCTTACGTTATGACCACATACAATGTAAGTCTATATCAATCTCTTCATAAAAAACTTGCTGAAGCTATAGCCACAGCAGGCTTGCCCGATGTAGCAGTCCAAATGGGCTCACAAGACATACCTGTATTGGACTCAATATGGGTAGAATCGAAAACAAAGAAAGCTGCCATAAAATTGGAAAAATTAGATACAGATCTTAAAAATTACAAAACTAATTCCATAAAAGAAAGCATTAGAAGAGGGCATGATGATTTAGGGGATCATTATTTGGACTGTGGAGATCTTACTAGTGCTTTGAAATGTTACTCTAGAGCTCGTGATTACTGCACAAGCGGCAAGCATGTAATAATGATGTGCCTCAATGTAGTTAAAGTGTCAGTGTATTTACAAAATTGGTCACATGTTCTAAATTTTGTATCAAAAGCAGAAGGAACTCCGGACTTTAATGAAGCTTCAGGGAAAGATTCTAATCAAGCTATTCTGACTCGCTTAAAATGTGCAGCTGGGCTTGCAGAGTTAGCAACAAAGAAATATAAATCAGCTGCAAAACATTTCCTAGCCGCCAGCATTGACCATTGTGACTATCCAGAACTACTCAGTAGCAACAACATAGCAGTATATGGAGGACTTTGTGCGTTGGCAACCTTTGACAGGTCTGAGCTTCAAAAGCAAGTTATAGTTAGCAGTTCTTTTAAATTATTCCTAGAGCTAGAACCTCAGTTACGAGACATAATTTTTAAATTTTATGAATCCAAGTATGCTTCATGCTTGAGGTTACTGGATGAGATTCGAGACAATCTACTTTTAGATATGTATTTAGCACCACATTTAAATACTTTGTACATGATGATTCGTAATAGAGCGCTAATTCAATACTTCAGCCCATATCTCTCTGCTGACATGTGTCTAATGGCCGCTGCCTTTAACTGTACAGTAAATGCTCTGGAGGATGAGCTTATGCACTTAATTCTTGATGGACAAATTCAAGCACGCATTGATTCTCATAATAAAATATTGTATGCTAAAGATGTGGACCAGAGGAGTACTACTTTTGAAAGAAGTCTAGCAATGGGTAAAGAATATCAACGACGGACTTCTATGCTAATCTTACGCGCTGCCATGCTCAAAAATCAAATACATGTTAAGGTATTTATACATTTTTCTTATGAGTAGTTACAATTTTTTCGTAATTAGTATTCTTTCTGTGAATATTTTTTTAAATCTATACAATTGTTGAGTACCCTTTCTCCACACTCTTGGCATAGCTGACTTACGCGGCGTTTTTCATTTTGGGTTCAACCCCTATTTGGAAAATACAATAGTTTTCATGTCCTCACTCTGGTAATAAGACACACACAAAACAAGCACGGCGTTGACCTCCGCTACTACCGCAATAAACACGCAACGAAAAAAGAAGTATCTTTGCACTATGTTCCCTCTGCATACCCTGCAATGTCCTGCTATATTATACTGTATCCTGCATATGGGACACAACTGGGATGAAACTAAAAAAATATTATTTGTTACATTACATTATTCATTGCCTTATTCCTTCTGTTACTGAATAGAGTTGTGTTAAAATTTATTCATTTATTTTTATATTCCCGGAAGCTTATAAAGAAATATTAAATCTGAATATTCTTAAACATTTAAACATTATTAAAATAAAATATGTTTTGTAAAAAATATGTAATTAATTGTTGTCTTTGTCATCAGACAGTAATAAATTTATATAGATAACATATATCTTTAATGCTTTTTAGAATATATGAAGTTGGACTTGTGTAGGAAGAGTTCCACATCATTATTTATAAAAACTCCTAAAAAATCACGTTTGTTATATGGGAGCTCCATTAAATATTAATTTTATTTTGTTTTTGAGTATTTGTCGTTATAGCGGCAACAGAAATATATTAGCTAGGAAAATTTCAACTGTCTGACTATGACGGTTCATGAGATACGGACTGGCGACAGACAGACAGACAACAAAGTTTTAGTAATAGAGTCCCATTTTACTCTTGATACAGAATCCTAATAAGAAAGATTGTTTTAATTTATTTATTTACTCGCATTGTTTGCTATTTTCTAACTCAATACCTAACAAATATACTTAACCAACTGATTAGTGATTATATTGTGTACTTTTGTAAATAACATACTATATAAGTACTAACAGCAATTCGGAGTTCCTTCAGCACAAAAATATTTGGGATGGCTCCCAGACGCTCTGTTCTAAAGCAGAACAAATCCAGCATATTCAGACGAATACCAGCCCTATAGCCCTGTTGAAATATATGTAATTACTCTGAAATATGAAATCTGTCTAAAGTAACATATAATAATTTAATTCTTGAAGCTATCATATACAGATTTAATTCTTTAAGCTATCATATATATACAAATTTAATTCTTTAAGCTATCATATATATTTTGGAGTTCTCAATATATTTTTAACATAATGCTGTATCTCGCTTATAGGGTAATATCCCAGGGTATGCAGATGCAGATTTGAAGCACATACTGCTTTCCTTACTCACAATCCCGTTTTCGAGACATTGAGTGGACTTGTTACCTTATTACCAGAACAGAAATGAAAATAATTCACTCCTTCAATTAAGAATCGAACCCACCATCGTCATGTTTCTACACTGCGGCGCTGCGTCACGACGAATCCAAAATGCAATTTATATATTTGAACAGAATTTTAAATTATTGTTAATGTATTTCAGAATGTTGGTCGTGAGACTGGTCCCCAAAGTGGCGAGGCACCTGGGTCAAGCACCAGCCTCTCAACACGCACTTACGAAAGTATACCCTTGTGATGAATTACTTTAAAAGATAGTCAACACCTTACATTTTTACATGGCAATTTAAATGATTTATATATAAAATACTAGTTGTAATAAACTTTAACATTAATTTTGTAAGCGACGCTGGTTGAGCAGTACTCATTTATTTTGTCATGTGAATTCTGTTTATATAATTTAAATAAAGATTTTGTGTACCGTTTCATACCTGCTTTTTTTGTTCTAATTATTTACATAGTAGGAATATGTTTTCAACAACATGCCATTACAAAGTGCTGATGGCTCCGAGTGAATGCTTTGCCAACTGTCGTTCAACAGCTGATGCGAGCATTGTCGCAACAGTTTATACAGAATTATTCTCTATGTAACCACAAAATATTATGTCTACGTAATTTTTAATAATATTAAAAAATTTCAAACAATATGCCTTTCAGTCAACCTAAAGATTTTGTTTAGTATTTGCTTAATTTGTTCAAATACATAATAATTTAATTTATCCAAATAAAAAAATATATTTATTTTTAGATGATGCTCAGCAAACTCAAAAGAGTACAGTCCGCGAGATCTAAACTGAGTTTTGCATTAGTGTTCATATAGTGTAGAAATATTAATAAATATTTCTTTTCCTCAAATAGGGATCGAACTCAACCAATCACGTTTACAGTCAAACTTTGTGGTCACGCACACCCACACACATCATTGGCCTCGATAGTGCCCTATAATACTATATTTGTAGAAGAGAAAATGTAGATATTTTACTATAAATCTATAAATAGGCACTAAATAAAAAGAGGTTGATGTGATAAAAATGTTCAAATATTATTTTTATTTATTTACATAAAAAAACGTTCAAAAATACTATAAAGAAATAACGTTTTAATTATTTTTTTCGCTGCACGTAATTGGTTGTAGACAAGTAGGGCAACTGCCATTAGCTACCCCAAAAGCTGGAACTCGGCCACCTTCACAAGCAACCAACCACTGAAAACAATATAGTAGACATATTAATATAATTATAGGATGTCGTGGCACAGCGGTATATCTTACTGTAAGCGTGATTGTCGTGGCTTCAATCCCCACTCGGGAAAAGAATTTTTTTTCAGTAAACCAACTCGGCACACAATAACTAGATAATTGGGTTTACGAGAGACAAACCTTCGTGGTTTTCTGGAGTGCCTTTATCAATGTAGAAATATATTTGATAGTAATAAATTAAAAAAATACATGTATGGAATGGTCTATTTTAACACCCCTCAGCCTTCTTATATTTGAGATACAGCAATAAGCTATTATAATGACATATTCAGTTCCATATTTAATGTTGGTGACTTCAGAAGCCATGGGCAACTAAAGTGAGGCATACTGGACATATATTACTAATTATTTATATCTCTGACACAAATCAAATCAATTGAAAATATATGAAAAATCACTGTTTCATGCATTCTAACCAAATCTTGATGTGTAATACAATATTTTAAACATAATTATCTTCCAGAAGGACTTGACTCCTTAAAATAAAATAAAAATGTTAAATATTAAATTATTATTTACACAAAAGAGAGCACTATTTCCCACCCCTCATCACACAATACCACACTCGTCTACCCCCAGAATATGAGAACTAATTGACCTCTTAATATCTTAGCCAAACTGACAAAACAGAACTTTATATATTTTTATAGGGAAATCTGTCATTATTTCAAATTTTAATACATATGGAGCAATTTAATACATAGCGTATTAAATTTAAAAGAAAATTTATTTATTAATGCTTTAAATTTCTATGTATATCAAAAATTTTATATAATGGAACAATTTTTTGCAAAAATATTTAAGAACAAACTAGTAATGTGATATTTGATAATGTTTCATGTATGCTTAAATAGTCTGGCATAATATTTTACTAGTAGATTTATTTCAAATTTGGTATCAGTAGAAAGAGGAACTTAGACAGTGGAGGCAAGCATTAATGCATACTTAAAAAACCCCTTACATCTACACTTGGGTTGCAAGTCTCAGGCAATTCTATAAGCTCTTTACTTTCGACACCACCCTCACTGTAACTTCTCTGTATTTTCTTTTTGGGCATTTTTTAATAATCTTTATACAAGAGACATACCAACCTGAAATAAACAGTTTTTATGGAAGTAGACACCACATTTGGGATTCTGACACAATGGCTGTGGTACACCAAGATTACCAGGCAACTCCACACAAAAACAAATTCCACATGATAAGGTTTGTAATTCATTGGTATCAATAACATCTGTATTCATATTAATTTGTTTAAAAGAATGTTTTGTCTTCACAAAATCTACAAAAATATTGTAATTTAATAAATTTTATAAAGAAATAAAATAAAAATCTAAATTATATATATATGTAATATTTTAAATAATAAATATGAAGAAAGAAATTTAAAAAATGAAACACTTGAAATTTATAAATTACCAAATACAGCTAATATATTTTCCACAATTTCTTTGTCATGGTCCCAAGATAATAGTCTATCTTGTAATTTATCATGCCATTCTTCTGACTGACCAACCAAATGGACATTGGTAGCTAATCCATTAGTTGTAATTTCTACATGTAACCACACTCTTTCATCTGCAAATAACTTTTCCATATTACATTTTGTAATAGTAAAATAAGTGATGAATCAAAAAGCAATACCAAACCAAGTGCAATTCTTCGATAATCATCTTTAAAAGTTGGTTTGACAGGTTCCACTACAGTGAAATGGTGGTCTATATTCTCCAATTCTTTTAAATAGGCACTTAAACTTTTTATGTAGTTTACATATGTTGTTATCACTTCTTCAATGGACAAATATTCACGGTCTTGTAGTTGTGAGTGTGGTAGATTGACAGAGGAAACAGTAATTTTATTATAGCCCTTGTATTTCAAAAAAATATCGTGAGTTCGCAAATTTTCCTCATCTATGATAGAACATTTCAAATCTCTAAGAGTCTTTCCAAAACATATTGAAAAATCCAAAGATAGACTCTTTATTTCATCAATTAGGTCTTCATCAATTAGTTCTAATTTGTTAATATCCAAAACTTTTGCGGGTTTTTTAGAAAAAACACTACACAATTGATCAAAAAAAGTAACTGCTGAATTATTTTCTCTATTTTGAAGTAAGTCTTGAAACACACTCATTGTATACTTTTGTATGCTCTAACAAATATATATAAAAAATCTAAACAATTTATTTTCTTTTTAACATACTTTAGCAAAAATTAAAGTTTGAATTGTAACTTGTAAATTGTAATGACGAAAAGAAAACGAAACTACAGATAAAATATAAAGCCGAATCCACACTCCCCTAGTTCAGAAGGATAGGGCTACACGAAGCAATGCGAATGCGAGGCTATGGATGGTGTGCTAGTTCATGTCGCCTTGCGACCGCTCCGCTCTATGTTTTACGTTTACACGCTTGTGAAGTTGTGAAAGTTTGCCAAGCTTCTACAAATAGTAAATAATTGTGTTTAACTTTATTTATTTTTTTAATGTTAATTTAAAATTGTGTAATGTATGAACATTTTTAACATCGTTACAAACCTTTTTGGTTTTTCAGGTATTATAAATATTAATGTTTTTATATTAAATTGTTAAATTATAATAAACAAGCTAACAAATAAAAGCCCCGTTTGTCGTCGCTTGTGGTTGTAATGGCTTGCAAGAGTTTGTCGCCGATTAGGACCAGTGTCAGATTTTGAACACAGATCAAAAGAGTTCACGGTAAAGCGTTTACGCTTGTGAGTTGCTTAGACGTTTTGTGAACCAACACGTTTATTTGTGAACCAAGTCATTACAAGAACAAGCGTGTAAACGACATATTATACATTTACTGTTTTTAATCGTCATAGCCAACGCTAGATGGCGTTGCACCATTTAGGGCGAATTCTGAATCGCGATGACAAAATTTTCACGCGCAGAAGCAGGACCAAAAATTTCAAAAATTTCAGTAAGAGGATCAGCCTGACTGTTAC
>FAPJ01041098.1:0-17152 GCA_001485985.1 Heliconius ethilla aerotome | reverse complement strand
CATGCAAGTTACGCCTGTATTCTATTGGCAACCATTTCAGGTGACTACGATACTGCGACACATGGTCATGTTTCCTTAGTCCAAAAATAAATCTAATTATAAGATTTTGCAGACGCTCAAGTTTGTTTTATATTTAAAGATTAGGAAATAATTACCTACCTTTGTAAATGTCGGCCCGTAAATATGCAAAATAGCGTCAGTTCTCAAAGTAATTTGATCACATAGTTTCAGTACGTTTCTGTAATCTATTCCACCTGTTTTGTCCCAACTAAACTTATAATATTCCAAGACTTGCCTTGAAAACAAAAAAAATAAAATATAGAAATTCATCCAAAATTCAAATTATATATTTTTTCAAGAAGTTCAACCAAAAGTAGCATTTAGACACTCCAGCCGCATTTTTCAAGTAACGTATTGAGGGACAGTTCTCAACGCCGCGCTTTGTCTAAACCAGTAAAGAAAAAATAGAAAAATTATACTATACTTATTGCTTACTTCTGCAGCTGCACGACAATATTTTCGCGTTTCATAAAATTAGCTATGTCCTTCATATGCTCCTGGAAGGACGCTAAATCTTTATTCACGTTGGCCCGTATACTTATTATCCTCACAGAAAAGTAAGCAGTTATCATGGCACCTAAAAATTATCACGTTTTTTATATTCATTTATTTGTCATATTTTATTTGTCGAGGCCACTAGAGACGCAGGGGCACAAAATGTGACTGTAAACGCGAATAGTAGTGGTTTTGATCCCCTCACGAGAAAACAAAATGTTTATCTAAATTTATATTTCGATTTCGGTGTCGAGACAAAGCGCGGCGTTGAGTTCCGCCACACAACACGCATTGTACCAAGGTTCCCCCTGTGTATACACTATGCAGCGTTAAGCTAAAAATAATAAAAAAAGCTAAATAATAAATTAGATAAAAAAAACAAAGGATCGTAGTATTTAAACTCAAATAACTAACCAATAAGCATGCCGGCGATGAGCACTTGCATAATATTCAAATTAGTGGGTTTAAAACTGCCGAAGCCAGTCGTGGTGGTTTCGTAGACCACCCAGAAATAGCACGCCAAGTGCAAGTTCCATGGAGACTCAGTTATGTTGAAACGAACTAAATATATTTAAAAACTCAATTTTAATTCTATTAAAAAACAATCAGCTTCACGCTGTATCACGCACACAGCAGGGTAGGCAAAGGAAACCTAGTAGGACACTCCCTTTCCCACTTTCCGCTAGATTTTTCAAATAAACAAGAATAAAATAAAAAAATCTATGCTTTCCACCTAATTTATTAAATTATTAGTGACATTTAAATCTACGAGTATAACAAACCTATAAGAACCATTAAAACCAATAAGAATAAATGGTAATTTACTACCAAATTAAAACATTCGAAATACCTATACCTTTTTAAAGAAATCAAAAAAATACCTACAACTAGATTGAAACAGATCTATCCAGGAGCCGCCTTCATCTTTTAAAGGGACTATGTAGTAAGTGTAATCCACTATCGAATAGTATAATTCCACGGAGTAGAACACCACGAAACAAGTCAAGACGTTCAACAGTGCTAAGAATATTGGTGTGGCTTTCATTCTAGAAAAAATAAGAAAAATGTTTTTTTTTATTTATATATTTTAAGTAGGTATATAATGGCACGGTAGTGGAAGTTATTGTTAATAGTTAATACATTCCATTCTCAATGCACTGCCCAATTTTCAAGACAGATGAATGGCGGAACCCAACGCCGCGCGTTATAGACCTCCTCAACGAGCAAAAAACGGAGAATTGAGTCATTAACTCATTAATCAATAATGCTCGTCGCTTTAATTAATTAAGCATACATTTATGTAATTTATACAAAGAAAGAGATATTTTACACTAGCAACAAATCCCTGCGCACGTGTCCACTCAGACTCCCAAGGGCACTCGGTATTCTGTACAGCTGTATCAGTCTGTTCAACATAAGAAACTGTCTCATGGACGACTCCCTGTATTGTCCAACTGTAAGATATAAGAAGGCTTGGATGTAAAATTATCATTTATTATGTAAAATAAATTATTTTTTTAGCTTCACAGCTTATACCGCACATAGCAAGTAAGTAGAGGGAACTTGAGAACCTAATGTTAAGGCACTCCGTTCCCACTAAGTCACTTTCGTTCCCCATTTTCCGGCGAATTCTAGAGGAATGCGACGCTTTACCAAAGCGCGAAATAAAAATATTAAATGCTTTATGCTATGCTTTAACAATTATTACAATGATAATTTCTTCTGTAAATAATTTCAACTGTATACATACATTTAAATATAGTGCGGCGTTAAGAGCCGCCTGCATGCAGTAAAAAATAAGTATAAACTTCTATTAGAAATTTTATTATTTAGAAAGGAATATAAACTTTTACACACAATTGTTGTAGGTTCAATTCCAACCGCGGGAACGATTATGTAGATATTAAAACTATATTCAAAACTAATAGCAATTATAAAAGAGAAGAACGGAGACTAAATAAAAATAAATAAAATTAAAATTTTACGTAATGATTCCTTCCAAGAAGTTTCCAGTCGTTCGAAAGGCAGACATGCGAAGAGATCAATCAAAAAGGCACCTTTTATATAGTGAGCCGCACTGCTCGCCGGGTGGTACACGTATATCCCTTTGTCATTGTAGTAACCTACTAGCATTCTTTGTAATCTGGTTAAAATATATCATGTTTCACATACATTATATAAATGTTTTATTTTAAAATTCATACAAAGCGTGAAGCTATAAAAAGTACTAACATATCAAAGTAGGCAGCGCAATCCAGCAATATTCCCAGGATGCGCAACATTGGAAACTGTCTGACGATGTACGTGTAGCTCGGGAACAGCGTGGCGGAGAGCAGCGCGCACACGGCCCGCCCCCACTCGCACTTCAATATGTAGCTACAGTCGGGCCGGATCGTGAAACGGGGGAATATGTATCTAAATATATGGATATTTTGTAGAAACAGTATGTACAAGTAGAAAAAGGCTATATTACATGATATTAATCGTGTTTATGTGGCCTACTATAGCGGCCAGAGCTCCCTCCGGCACTTAGCATATGTCATACACACCAGGGGAGAAAGCAGCTGATAAAAGCTAAGTTGATGTAAGGATTTCAGTAGTAACATAGTAATAGTAGTATGTCAGTTTTCTGTTATTTTAAGCCCGCTTTATATCGCGAAAGAGGAATAAGCTGGTAATGCCTAGACACAACAGACTTCTTTTAAATAAAACAGGTTTACAAAGAGTTGTGTATCCATAAATTTCATTATATTTTTATATTGTACACCTTTCAGATATTATACAAGTAAGTATAAATTGTCTTACCTTAAAATAGAAAACACACCGAGCCTATGAAATGGTTGCAGAAACGCGTTATCCTTTTCAAACTTCCTCGGCAACCTAAACTTATCTCTGTTGGGAGTGGGCTCTTGGGGTATGTAGGTGAGAAAAGGCTCTCGAGGATTTTGGAGTGTGCTGTATTGCTATTTACAATATAGCTATATATTAGTGTCTATTTAAATGTATTCACACTAATATTAAATCAACAATATATAATTAACACTAATATAATTAATTATATATTATTTAGGTTAATTTAAACAAAAAATTATCCCGATGTATAGCTTTTAGATGTTTTTAGAAAGGAGAGAATTTTAAAGTCTAAAATTAAACTTAAACTTACTAATAAACATGTATGCTTTATAGATTTTGCTCCTTTTAAACAGAAGAATATGACTTTATCTACATGGTATACTTAATAATGTAAAACTGTAATTAAACATAAATGGAAATAAAACTCACAGGTTGTTCCTTGCAGTAGTCTATTGCGTCTCTTATTTGCGGAATATCAATCGCATTCAACAAGTATTTGCGTGATATAGAGAGCACCTCTACGTGTGTCACTGTACGCACTGTGTAGAAAGCTGGTAGACCTATGGCATATAAGATTTTTGAAGCTTATATTCTGCACATAGCAGTGACAAGACACTCCTTTTCTATCAAGACACTTCCAATCTCTACTTTGCGTCGAATTCTTAAAGCATTGCGTATTGAGTGGAAAAACTCAAGTGGGAATCGAACCCACACCCGTCTCGTTTACAATCGCGCTCTTGTATCCCTGCGCTACGACGGCTTCAGTTAACATTTAAGACTGTTCAATTACAGACTTAGAATTTGATTTCTATGTCGTAAGTTTCAAATAAAATTAATTCAAAGTTCTTGATCTCAAAAACAATTGATTTAAATATTACTATAGTTTCATATTAATATTTTAGAATGATTTATTTCATAAAAAATAATAAATGACTTACGCAGCAAACACTCTATAACGCCAAAGTGATTTCTAACATGCAGCTCGCTGACCACATCTTTAGTATCAGGACTTATGATCTGAGAAATATGTATTATCTTAAAATATTTTATTTAGTCCAAGTCGTATCCTCATAATGAAATGTAAATGACTCTGTGCTCACGTGCATTTAACGCATTTACGTGAATTTTAGTGATGAGACACTTCGTTCATCATTATATTTTTATATATAAAACTTCTATGTCGCACCTTTTTTACCAAAAGACGTATAATGTTATTGTAAATACAAAGTAGGTAGGGGACCTTCAGTAGAGTAGGATAATACTAAGAAAGGCTTTAAATACGAACAAAATCGGACAAGAGCGAGTCGCGCTCGCCCTGCGAGGGTTCTATACAAAAATTTGAGGTTTCGAACTTCTTTTAAGACTATTTTTTTAGGATTTAATCACAAATGACCTGAGAGAAACTTAAAGGACCTGAGTTATGAAAGCAGAAATTGTAACAAAATATTAACCTCACATATTCCTCTCTTAATTACATACATCTCGTTGCTCATATCACCAGTGTTCAGTAATATCTCGTTAGGTGACGAGCAGAACAGCTTAGCTTTTGAGGATATGGTTTTCAAATCTTCTTTATGTAATAACTGCAATTTATAAATAAATAAGTTATAGCTTTAAAAACACCTAAAAACAAACAAGAAAATTTTAATAAAATAATAAAGGACTAAATAAAAATTGTATATTATATTAACCTATATAATCAATCATATCTACATAATATCTACATATCTTTAGGAAAAAATGATAAAAAATATACTACAGCTAGAAAAATCATAGAAAAAATATGCTACTGGAGTATTTAATGAGAAATCTCCGGTGAATACAAATATAGAATAAATGTAATGAGTAGATATAGTGAGTTCAGGGAGGTCAGTAAATATTACGCGCCACGAATATTGGTTAAGTTAATTTTTCATTTCATCGCTCTTGTAACGAGGCATAGCGAGGCGTAGAGTTCCGCCACTCAACTCTCAATGCTTCTAGAATTTGGCGGAACGTGGGGAATGTGGTGTCTGAATGGGAATAGTGTCTTAACACTAGGATCCCTTTTTTGTGCGGGATACAGCGTAAAGCTAAAAAAAGAATATTAGTGCGAGCGTATTAAATCATGCTTTCACTCAACGTACCTTCATAAACGGAATGCTAAGTATGTATTTGCTCCTTTGCCTGGTAACGATGTCCTGGTACACGTGAGATGGTAGATCATAAAATATCGAATTTTCCGTGTTTGTGATAGAATATGCCTATATTAGAAAACATTAAATTATCTGTCTAGTTACTAATAATCGTGTCCCAAACATAGTTTTTGTTCTTTTTATTATTCAACAACAATTCATAGGGTTCAAACATTTCATACCAACCTTATCTGTATACCAGCGTAGTTGCAAATATTCTATAAAACGTTGTCGCAGCACCAAATCCATGTTGTTCCTTATGAGGAAACCAGTCACATTCTCTATACACGCGTCAAAGTCTTCTCTGTAGTAGTAAAATAAAATAATTTAAATTAACTTTACTTCAAATAATATAATCACAATAATATAACGAAAGGAATTTTAATTCTTTATCCTATTAAGACATAAACTTTCTTTATTCCAGTTTCAAGTCAAGACGTCTAGTTGGGACGTAATGTCAGTGGGCAAATTACGGGATTTCCTTACAACGTGACATTGGCGAAATGAATTATGCTCAACTGGCACGCTCGAAACGCCATATATCAAGAATTCAATCCAATTCAAAATTACGGGAATAATTTTAGAAAGCTCTCACTAGTCACAGTTTTAATAAAAGAAAATAATGACTGACAGGGTGAGTAATCACTCAATACATTTTATATCACTATACTAATTGTATCTTACGAGATGTATCAAAAAATATTTATTGCCTTAGCGCTGTGGTCACCATGATGGTAGCCGAATAGACGGCTTCTATGAAAATGTATAGCACGATACAAATCTCCATCACGAACATGGTGTAGATGACGTTGTTCCAATTCTCTATACCCCACGCCTCCAAGTGAGCTGAAATGGTTATATCGACATACAAATAAATATGTGCAAGAAATTAAGTAAGCAGGTATAAGCTGCAGCAGGTATAAGTGGTACAGCCACTCAGGGCGCTAGGATCCATCTCTAGTATGCGGGAAATATGTATCTGCTTACTTTATGAAAGCAAGGAGACACAAATGTGATTAAAAGTGACCTTCTCATGGTGTTTGTGATCCTTGATCCATAAAAATTGTATTTCGAATCAACCATGACATACATATTACATACATACTATCCTAGATATATATTTTTTTAATAATTGACGTAGACGTTAAGTTTTTACAATGTTTATTAATTTAAATAAAATTAATTGCACTCATTATTAGTTGTATAAATAGCACTTTATTGTAAAAAATCAAAGTAATACTAACAGGTGAATGTTATCATAGATATAGCCCAGTAGAGTCCAAACGTGAGTGTATTGTACACAGTGGTATTGTCCAGAGGTTTTTGCTCCCAGTACGGAGACTGGGTAAAGTTGGAGACTGAACAATAGCCAAAGCTATAAGAATTAAATTATTAAATATTTAAAGTTATAAATAACTTAAAAGTCATTGTCATAATGATCGTAGGTCTAAGTTATATTTAAGGAAAAAAAAGCTTTCTAGGAAAACTAAAGAAATAGAGTAATGGAATAATGTCATATAATACTTATTTATATTTGTATACATACCTAAATGCGAGGTTTTGTTTCGCTCGATTTATTTTATTATTAACACAAAGAATAAGAAATAACAATACAAACTTATTATTATTAAGTTTGCACACAATAAAGTTAGTTTAGTTCCGCATATTGTTCTTCGAATGTTTGCTCATATACTATAGAGTAGTATAAAAGAACAAAACGTAAGAAGGCACGTTCTGATCTTTGTTCTTTTATATATTTTCAAAATAAATTAACAAAATTAACTAGATTGACTAGTGGCTTGTAGTCATAAGTTCGATTCCCACTTAAGACAAACAAATATTTTTAGTTCGGTTCTGTACGCCCCGTATGTCGTGGCTGCCTTAAAGATAAGCTTTTTGAAGTTTAAAAAACACAAAGATGATGAAAAGATCCCAACACTACACGGGGCCACAACTCATCGACCGTACTGTAATATACGGATGTACATATAATACGTACTGAAAACACATAAATCCTTGTTGCAACGCCGCCAACAGATAGCAAGCGAGGAGCATAAGGAGCGAATACGACAAAAATCTCAGTACATTGCTGTGATACACACACTCCTCTTCCATTGACTTGAGGACTCTGAAAACCTGATGAATTCATTGATAAATTGACATTATTCATCAATCATTATTGTAAGGTACATTTTCAATCTCAATTAGATTATATTTTTAACAGAATATTTTTATTTTAGGCACATTGTCAGACAGACAGCGCAGTCTTAGTAATAGGGTGCGCCGATTTACCCTTTGGGTACAGAGCCCTAATAAAAAAGTTAAACAAAGAGATAAACCAACCTTGGGTAATCTCAAAAGCTTATTCAGTCCGGCAAAGTGTCCATTATGTATGAATTCAAATATAGGTAAGGTGCCGATGACGTCCAGCACGAACCACTTGTCGCGCGCCTGCTGGGACGACGTCTGAGCGAAAGTTATGGGCACGCCTTCGAAATATATTCTTAATTGTATTGCAGTATATTAATTATAATGGCTTACTTGTTTTCTTATTTATTTTTTTGTTGTTGAGTTCTAGTCTCAGTCGATGGAATCAATTATTAGTTATTAATATTTTCATTTCTTCGCTCTGGTATCAAGGGTAAAAGCGCGGCCTTGAGCTTCGCATCTCAACACGCAAAGCCTCGAAAATTCGGTAAAAAAGTAATAATATTTATACTGACAAATTAATATGCGTAACTGTTATTCACCAAAATAGCTAATAAATCAATTAAATAATTAATTAATGTCGATCTGTAAAAAACACACGACGAGGGCAATATTGGCAAATGTCATTTCACCAAAGTCCATATTATACAAGAATATACCATAAACCATAGTATATATATTATTGATAATATTAAATGGATTAGATTTTTGATAATTTCTAAAAAGAAATTAAATTATTAGAAAGAAAACATATGTACCATCTTCAACGTTCGCCCCCGTTGACAAAAAAACAAACAAGTCCAATACGTATACTACTGTCACTACATAGTCGTAGAATCTGAACTCTAGTGGCACGTGTTTCTTATACACTAAAAAGTAGGGGTGAGTCTGAAATATATAGATGTATATTGAAATTTAATATAAAAAAAATATTATGAGAAGAAGGAATTTTATATTAAGGTATCCTTATTTATTAAATAAATGGAAATAAATAAGAATTTAAAGTAAATTCTTAATAAATAAAAGTATATTTTTATAAAATTAAAACTCTATCATGAAACTAAAAAGCTACTTACAATACAAACAGTAATAATGAGGCACGTCACAAAAGTGTTCCAGGCAACCTGGAGGGAGGACTCCGGTTGCAAGATACAAGGAAACGTCGGTCTTAGGCATATCGCATCGGCTTCATCAGTGAGAGACGCGTCTGCCCTCTATTGTATATAAAATATATTTTTTATTTGAAAAACAAATGAATTGTTCAATTTATTTAGTTTTATTTTATTTTTTAATTTGTTTTATACCTACTAAAAGTAACGTAAACCGCACTAACATTCCTCATTATATAACATCCGGCTATTTCAATCATAACATCAGTTTCATCCAGAAGTGGGTTTCCTTCATCGTCTTTTGATTCTTTGAGATGCATTAAATTACGTTTGAAGTGTAAAATACTACTTTTATATCTAAAACATACAAACATGTATATTATTCCAATATATGAAACATTAATGTAAAATCTAATATAACTATATAGTGAAAAAATATAACTATATTTTTTTTCATGCTTTGATTGATTGATGATTCAAGCAAAGGGAATTTAGGCCCGTATTTAGACAACACTCCCAACTCTGAGATTGATCTTGAAATGCCGGTTTCATGTATAAATTATAATATATCAACTCTCAACAATATGGGCCTTTTGTGTTAACATACTGTAGAACAATTTCCGCTCAATTTTGGAAGCATGCATTGCGTATTAAGTAGCTGAGTTCAACGACGTATTCTATCTACAATAGCGGAAAAATAATTTAATCTGTCCCGAGAGTACGAATTCAACCCGCAACCAGACGGTTACTTTACAGCTATATAAATAAATTTATCGTCAGCTGTATGAACAAATGATGCGTAAAACATTTTTATACAGTTTTAAGCTTACTTACTTTACTTTTTCACTGTAGCGCGAATAAAAATGTCGTTTCACTCTTTCGAAATGTTCCTGAAATTATATGTCCGCTTATATAAATGTAATTTCAATTTAATTCTAGAAAATTTACTATATTAGTAACTCCACATAAGAGTCGCTATATATTTATCATCATCATCATCTAAATCGCTATATATTTTTTATTTATATTGGTTTCTTGGAAGATATTAATATGGATATTATTATGGCTTTTCGAACGAGCCAATTGAGCACAAAATCACTTCGCCTCGCATCACTAATGTCATGTTGTGAGAACACACAAAGAAAAGTGATCGGTTAAAAAAACATACTTCAAACGACCATAAAACCAGCTCCCCCTGTCCATTCTCCCTGCCATATTTGACCACAGTCTTCCACAGTTCCCATACACTAAGTACGTGGGCGGTACAGAAGGTGGCCGCCCTGATCTCCACGTGGGCCCTCCCGCTGCCCGCGGCTGGGCACCCCCCACAAGGAGATAAGATCGTACCACGGATCAATCTTAGCATCGCTGTGCTATCGTCTTCTGCTGTTACCATCTGGAGAATAATTAGTATTTATCCATCTTTTTTAAAAGATCCAGAAAGCTGTTTTTTTTTATAATACAAATAGTTTTTTATTCTATCTAGTTTTAGAACAAAAAATATTTGACAACAAAACAGCTAGATACTTACTTCAATATCACCATATGCAATGTAAATAATAGAGGATTTCTTTTCATTTCGCTTTATAATTGCATCTCCTGGAATGTAATGGATCGTTTCCATCTTTTTTGCAATTTCTGATAGGAATTGGTATGAGAGGTCTCGTAGAATTCGGCACTTAAATTTTATAAAAATTTTTATAATTTTTATACCGTACTTATAATAAAAACAATACATCAATAAAATTAATTGAGCACTATATCTATTAATAAAACCCTTAGAGAATCCTTTTTTAAGAATTTGCAATACATTTTTCTTATGGTTTCTTTTGCTTTGTCTTTTCCATAAAACAAGTTACTTCCTCTTTAAAAACAATGCACGCTTAAAACAATACTGGACCCATAATTTTCAAAAACAATACTGGACCCATAATCTCATACAAAAAAGTATCTAATCTACACTACACATATTATAACATACGTACCAAAAAATATTTTTTAATTACCTTTTGCGTAGCTTTAAAGTATATATCAGTATATATAGTAGCGGTCAGGCACGGAGGAAAAGTTGGCAACAAGGTGGCCGTGGACACGGCGCGCTGCTTGTGCCAGTACATTTTGTAAAACGTTTTCACTTTGTCACGAAGACTTGGCAGAACGTTATATGTTTCCTTAAATTATAGTAAGTTCTTAGATAAATCGATACTAATATTATAAAGCTGAAGAATCTCAGGAACTGCTGATTCGGAGGCAAAATCATTTTTGTATTTTATAGTCAAACATAATATGTTTTAATTACCATTTCCTTTATAATAAGCCTGTATCTTGTTCTAAAGGTCTCCTCAGGTCTCATATAAATACTGATGATGAGAGATAAGGACGCGACCGCCGCGCCCGTCACCATGATGCATCCAGTGAGCATCACCATGAGACAGACTATACGTTCCAAGTCGTTTTTTGGGACAATCGATGGACTAAATATTTTTGTAAATATTAATAATATACACGATTTCGACTTGGGCTATCGTAGACAATTTTTTTAATTTCTATTTACAGAGTGATTGTAAAAAACGTTTGCAAAATAATACATAACTAAGTAACTTTAGTGTCACAAAGTCAAATAAATCATAAAAAGTACTATAATCTTATATTAAGACAGATATTTTGTACAAAATATAAAATACTGTAATTTTATATTATTACCGATATTCTGACATTTCTTTATATATTATAGGACTTCTGACGTCAACCGAGACACAGGGACACAAGCTTGTGACTGTACACACGGCTGGTGATGGGTTCAATTCTTACTAGAGGAAATTAAATATTAATAATTTAATTTCCTCGCTCTACTAACAAAGCAAAGCGCGGCGATGAGTTCCGCCGTTCAACACGCAAGGCCTCCAGAATTCGACGGAATGTGACGACGAAAAACGGGATACAAGAACAATTTTATGCATAATATTAACTCACCCGATAGGCAGAAACATCTTGTTCACAACGTAAACAGAGGTAATAAACTGACGAACGGTGTCTTTTTTGACTATAGATTTATTATCGTCTTCATTATCCTGTTATAGGAGATATAATAAAAGATCATAAATTAAAAAATACATAAAATAATACATTTTTATGTTATATAAATAATAATTAATAAATAATTCTTAATCATAAAATACCTGAAATAAGGCGTTGACCGAAAACCAAACTATGACCCAAAAAAGGCGGAGGACCAAAAATATATAACTATATTTCAGCGTGGTGCCTAAAACGCTGCTTTGCATATAATTTTTATTCAATGACCCTGTATAAGGATTAAAGAAGTATTACGTATACGAAAATGCTTAGCTTTTCAAATGCAAGTATATGTTAGGTAATTATTGAGGACATTAATGAATCAAGGGAATATATCGAAAAAAAAGAATTCCATATCAACAAATGCAGTTAAATATTTTATAATGGGGACAAAAATACTGTTTTTTTAAAAAAACTCCCTAGTATTAAGTAAAAGCTGTTGAATCAATGTGTACTAACATAAATAACTGAGAGGACGATGTAGCCGCAGACAGTAACAAAAGGTCTTAACATGTTGCACGGTGCTTTTCTCGAGAATGTAAAACATATAACTTATAATATCCAATAAAAAGCTTACTGAAATAAAAAATTTCATATACGCCTATAAAAAGCAACTATATAGGTATTATCTGTTTGTCGGTCGGATCTTTTCATTAGGGCTGCCTTCTAAGACCGCAGTGGCTTCTTACAGCTTTTTCTATTAGCTTCTACTATAAATACTGACTTGAATCAAAATTGGTTATAACGGCCTAAGCCCTAATAGAATAAATAATATAAAATACTGGCAAATAAATGAAACACTCACACGAAGTACACCAGTCAACACGAACATCATCTGTGTTAACAATCAAGTAATACGCAAGCACTATCACATAAGAGGCGTATATAACATTATACATTATATCGCAGAGGCGGATCCATGGGTCCGAGTAGCCCAGGGTAATATTGATAATGATAGCTATAAACACCATGACGCAAAATATAGTGTTCCATAGGGAGTCGTCGGGCAGAGAGAGTATGATTTGGTTAATGTAGAGCCATGACCATCTTGAACGGTACTCCTGGAAACAATTTAGTATCCATAAAATCTTGAGGCTTATTTTGGTACAGACACGCGCGTTGTAAACGTGACAGGCTGTGGGTTCGATTCCCAGTCGAGAAAATGAAATATTTGATATCTTAATGGGAATGGGAGAATTATCTTAATGGATCTTAACACTAGATTCCCAAGTTTCCTAGATTTACCCTACTATGTACAGGCTAAGGCGTGATACTAAAAAAAATTTGAGGCCACCGTAGCGCAGAACCACCACCTACATCCACCGGGATAGCATGTGCGCGTTTGCCAGTTATATTCTCAAGGGAGCAAATAAACTGTTTTTTGTCCATTCCTATAGACCAAATGTGACGTTGAGATCCGCCACTCAACACATAGTATCTCCTAAATTCTGTATCTTATAATTACGTTCTATCTGCATTACAATGATATAAAAATTGAAACGATAATCAAATGATTTAATTTAATTGATCTCATGCTCATAGTTAAACTTAAATAAATGTCGAATAATTGATTTATTTATTTGTCATATAAATAATCATATTTTCTATAAACAAGGTTATGATGAAGCTTTAAGTCATTCCAATTTCTAGAATTTAACAAATATACCTTTTCCGGTAGATCAAATGTTGAAGTTATCTGGCTCCTTGTATTCCTTCTCAGTAAACGATGTTTATATCTGGCCGACATAGTGGAATATCTTCCTCAAACTTTAAGAAAATTATATTATTATGAAAAATGCTGTCATTGACGTTATGAGAATTGACAGATTTTGTGATAGAACATTGTCCAATTTTTATTCACATTCAACCTTCACACACCTTAATAAGTAAATAACAATAATGCCGATTGTTTTTATTAAGCGTCTGAATGGGGACAGAATATCTAGGGGCCCAAGTTCCCTTTGTCTACCCTGATACGTGAAGCTAAAGAAAAAATGTTTTCTGATATAAAATTTATTTCTTTTACACTACTTACTAAAATTAAAGATTTGCATTTCGAGCCAAAAATATTTAGTTTTTATTATGTTGTATTGGAAAGAGGATAAGATCACAATTCATACAATCTCTTTTAATGTGACATGTAGGAAAATTCAATGTTTTGATGTAATGTGTTATAATTATAAAATAAAATATATATAGATTTATACATAATATATCTTTTTCAATTAGAATATTTACAAACAAAATCATTATATTAATACGAGTACATACTTTTTAATACTTCTAATGAAGCTTCAAAGTTCGAACGTATTTAAAAATAAAAGTTTACTTTAAACCTTGTCAATGGAATCTTCCAGCATTATATTCTTGGTTAATGTTCTTTGAAATGTAAACGTTTTTACGTTATTGATTTTAAATTTATATTGACAAGCACAGTGAGTTCACAAACCCTAAATCAATGTATGATAAATTTGTTAATTAAATAAAATACTTTAAATAACAGTTTACATATAAAAAATATTAGAATGACTAATATGATTAATTATTTATTTAATTAATTCACCCGATACACATAAGCACATTAAAACCTTAAATAGAGGAATGTTGCCACATACGATAAAAATTATGTACTAAACAATAAACACTATAACGCATCACCCAGCTAATAATAATATACATTTAATGTATATTATTGCAAAAAAATATTATATTAATATTAAAATAATTATATTTACTAAAAAAAATTGCACTAAAATACTAGTAAATCTAATATGATCATTGTGCTTTAATTTTGACTTTCTGCATGTGTTCTTTTCTGAAGCCTCGGTTCATGGATGCGCCGATCTTTATTCTGGCCCATTCGGGTGCCAATTTGATGAAGAAATACTAAACAAAAAACAACATTTTATTATAATATTTGTGAATGGTTAACATTACACCAGGGTATTGCTACTTAAAATTCAATTTAGGAGAAAAATATTTTTTACATTCTATTATATCGATTTAATCGATTAAATTCTATTATATCGATTATATCGATTAAATCATCTTCTCGCTGTATCCCGCACCCGCACACAGTAGGGTCGGCATAGGGAACCTAGACACTGCATTTCCCATTTTGAGTGGCGGAACTCAACTAACTAGCTGGTTTAGTTAAAAGCTCTGTAGTCTTTAAAATCCAAGTTCAACAGTTCTTTTCACTGTATTTAATATGGACAAGTAACTCAAATACTAATAAAAATAAATAAAACAATTTATTTAGTGACTAATAATGTACATCTAATCTGGAGATCATATAACTTAAATGGTCAGAGCCCTTGGCCCATTTCCAAGAGGCGCGGATTGAAATCCCGCTACGGTCAAAATCTTTATACGTTTCCAAAAAAAGCATTTCTATACATTTTAACTAATCACCTGTATACCATGAAGCCAATATCCAGTGGTAGTTTGAACTCTTCCTAAAGTAGATACTGCATTTTTGGCATACGTTGCTGCGTCTGGCACTAACAAGTTACCGTTCATCAGCTTCTGTGAGAATTCGTTCATTTTTGTAGAAATAAAGAGAGGGGATAGATGCTGTATGTAGATGCCCTTTGACGCGTATTCTTCTCGTATGGCAAATGTGAAATTGCGGACGTAGACCTGAAAATATCAATTAATCACTTAGTATCTTGCACATAGTAGAGTAGGCAACGGGAACCTGGAAACCTAGTGTTTAAATACTCCGGTCCTATTAAGACACTTCCGTTCCCCAGTTTCCACCAAATTCTGGAAGCATCGCGTGTTGAGTGGCGGAACTCAATGCCGCGCTTTGCCTTGTAACCAGAACGAAGAAATGAAAAATATAATTTCTTCGAGTATAGAGTTATGAGTACAGTCTCACGCTTGTGCACCTGCGCCACGACTGACCTCAACTACTAACCTTAGTAGCTCCATATATAGCCATAAGCGGCAAAGGCTGTAGTTCCGAGCCAGAGGACACATTGACGATGGCGCCCCTGCCCCTCGCTACCATGCCCGGCAGCACCATGCGCGTCATGGTCGTCACCGCGACGACGTTCACGTTGATGATCTCCCATGCTTTACTTGTTGGTAATTCGCAGAGCTTCATTGGGTACTCGTACTGTACGCCTACATTGTTAACTGTGGCAATGGAAGAAAATATTAATAAAAAATGTGTATATTTATGTGAAAAAGGCAAGGTTATATACATGAATATACATACAGATGTAACTGTTCCAAATCTCTTCAAAATGTTTATGAGCGATAATTTACTTCAAGTTTGCATTTGAAATTTCGGATAACAAGAAATTATGAGGCCGTTTTACCACTGTGAACGCTACGGTTTTGGGGTCGATTCCCGGCGGGGGGCCACTCAACATGCAATGCCTCGAGAATTTAACTTTTCTTTAGCATTTGAAAAAATTATGTGCCCAATGACAAAATATGTTACGAGTAACTCGAATGCTTCATGAGTTCGTTATAAATAATGATATATAAACTGAATTAACCTACCCAATATTCCCAGAGGTATATCCTTCAGTTCCTCTTCGATGTGTTGATATATTTCTATGCCTTTACTAAAATCAGCAACTATGGTTTTCGTTTTTACGTTGTGTAGTTTCTCTGAAAATTCATAACTGAAATATACATTTTTTTCACCTTCCTAGTAGTCATATAGATAGACATTATTGAATATATCGTATCGTATACGTATATCAGCAATTTGTAATCATACGCCAACGTGGTTCAGTAGGGCAGCGCCTGACTGTAAGCGCGGTGGTTGCGAGTTCGATTGCCACTCAAAGTAAAAAATATATTCATTTCCCTGTTCTGCTTTGACGGAGTGCGGCGTTGGGTGTGGCCACGCAATACGTGACTGTCATAAATACATATGTTGCCTCTTTAAAAAAAATAAGTAACAATTTACTAAATTTAACTATTACAAATACTACAATGCAAACAGTACCAGTACAATTACTTTTAGTAAGCAAGATGTGAAATGTTAACACAATCCATTCTTCCATTTTAGAGTAGGTGCTTGGCATTTTGAATCGAGGCCACAACCATCGTGTGATGAGACGTATATCTATCTATGCCACTATGACGTCTTTATACATAAAAAAGATATATATTATTATTATATTATCTACTAGCGGACACGGACGCGGCTACGCC
>FAPJ01041032.1:1432-12299 GCA_001485985.1 Heliconius ethilla aerotome | reverse complement strand
CATAGAATCTTTAGTAGATTTTTCAATTAGTAACTAGGGACCTTTTATGCTTCATTCTGATTCTCATTTTAATATTCTCAAATAAAAAGTTAGATGTCATATCCATATTTTAATTATCTACAATTATTATTTAAATTTTTAGATATAAATATTAATAAATAAACATATTTTATATTGTCACATTAGTGTCAATTTGTCTAAATAAAAAAAATATACCTATCTTGTAATATAAAATTTACCTTATTACGAGAATATTAGATAATTTAATAGATAAGTCCTAAAGCGACAACGTATATATATGAAGGTACATAAAGATAATAAATAGATAACATTTGTAAATAATAATTTATTAATAATCTCTATTTAAGGTAGCACATCCCCTAAGGCGTACGGCTTATCCGCGTTGGTCTTGAGGTAGTAGATCCCATCCTTCCTGTAACGAAACAATACTTTGATCTCAATCACAAACGATACCCACCATTGTTCTGCCCCATTGGTTTTCCAAGCGATAGATCCGTGTGATTTGTGTTATACTAGATAGTATCTACTTGCTAATTTATTAATAAAAATTAGGAGCAATTGCAACGTAATTTGAGCGGGCCTGTTGTGATTTCTATTCTCAATTTAAATTGCTTATAAATAAACTTCTTCCTTTATCGCTGCTTTTATATTAAATTCGAAGCAGCAATATTTTTTTTATTACAATGTCTTCTTACTAATTTGATCTTACGTACAAATAAGAATATCGGTATCAGTGTGTCTATTCCTTTTTTTCACGCTTCACTTTCCCTCATAATTCCAGAGACAAACATAATATCAAGGCACTCCGCAAATTCCTTCATATATTTAATTTAATATTTAAATAAATGAACTCACCCATAATGTATATTAAAACCACCCATAATTAACTTTTCCCCGGTACCCGTACACGAGCCTTGGTAATATAATTCGTCGTAATCTTTACAGCGGACGGCCGTGAAAGGCACCCCTGATATAATGGACTCGGCAAAAAACATATGCGCTCTATTGTGAGCACAAAGTCCTGTAAATATTAAAAGATGCAAGTAATAATAAGACCTAATTCTAGTAAAAATCAATAATTTAAGTAGTTACTTAGAAAATTTGGCATACATATCTATATAAAGTAAGCAATTGTATATTTGCGCATGTCCTAAATTATATGAGACTCCACTATCCTATTCTAATAAAGACATTGCTCTTTATGTAGTGTAAGCCGAAACTGTGACCCTTGTATGACTAAACAGAAAGAATATTTATATTTTAAATATAAAATATTCTGTAGTAAAATTTGAACCTTATTACTGTTGATGGTTGTATGATGGCCTCATAGTGCAGTGAAACAGCTGATTATAAAGGCGATGGTTGTGAATTCCATAATTACTCGGCAGAATAAATTATTTTAATTTTCCTTCTCTGACAAGACAGACCCGAGTTCCCCCTCTTAACATAGCTCCTAGGTTCTCGTTACCCACCATATAAATATTCAGCATATGGCAAATCATTTTAATGAAGCTGAAAAAATATATACAAATTTAAAATGAAATTATGACATAAACTTGATGATACAACGCTATTGTTTTACAAAACACTTTCCAAAACAATCCATTTAATTATGTTCATTTAGTTATTTCAACAATACTTTCATTTAAATAATACAGAAATCTAATATTATTTAAATTATATAAAATCAATATGGTTTTTCGGTAAAATAATAAACTCACTATTTGATTATATCCACAATGATTTTCTACTGTCATATTGTATGCATTGTTACGACACATCCTTCCGGTTTAGCCGAAAAGCCAATCAACTATCATATAATTAATAGTCAACACGGCTTTATTAATTACAATAAAAAAATATAAAAAAAGAACAAAAAAAAAATAAGACAAAAAAGAAAAATAAAAATGCATCCAACAGTTTTGTTAACACTGAAACAAATTGACAACAGCTATTCGATAATAAATTGAAAAAAAAAATCGATTAAACGGAAAATAAATTCTAAAAGTTATAATTGAAGCGGAACAAGTTATATTCAATAATAAATTACCTCTATAATCGATTCCGCATCCCGGCTGCCGGGTGCCGCCGTTCGGGTAGAAGTCGATGTGGCCCAGTGGCGACGCGAACCCGAGGTAGCCCCCACACGTGTGAATGACTTCAACGTGCCGCGCGTCGTGTTTGTCTAGACGTGCATCTTTATTGCCCAGCGTGAATAGAGGTAAAGCTGGGTCTAGACCTACAATTTTTTTTTATTTTATTAAGTAGTTTCATGTTTTATCCCGCATATAGCAAGCTAGGCAGAAAAAGCCTAGTGGTAAAACATGCCGTTTCCCACTGTCTGCCTTTTTGAGTTGTGTGTTAATTGGCGGAACTCAACGCCGCACGTAGTGTTTGTTCGGCCTCTACGCCACGATAGGCTCAATTTTTTTTGTAGCTTCACGATGTATCCTGCAGCAGGGTAGGCAAAGGAACCAAGTGCTAAGACACTCTGCTCACCATTTTCACGAACAAAAAATCACACGTTGATACTAGTATCTAAAGCTTTTTTAAGTTAACCCATTGGGAATTCTACACGGTTACTAATGTCCAACACCATTCCTCGCTTCCTCATTTTAGAATAATTGCTAGGCAAACTTAAAGTGTAATTTTTAACTTCTTGTCTTTAATGTTCTCGGCACTTATAATGATAGAAAACTCTTGCATTATATAAAAAAAATACCACATAAAAATTTGCTTTAGTTTATCAGCTTTGGGCGCGAGAAAACAAATCTACAACATTTTTTTTATTTTCGTGAGATTGCGTGGTGAGTGGTGGAACTCAACTTCGTATTTGTCCTGTTACCAGAGCGAGAATACTATCTTAAATCATTCTCGAGCGGGAATCGAACCCCCAACCCACTATACTATTGCGCCATAACGGCGTCATATGCTAAAGATATTACAAATCATGTATACAACCACAATATTCCAATTCATGGGTTTGCTATATACCATACATTATTGGCATAAACAAACAAACGAGTCCCAAGTTCGCTCTATCCAGTACCATTGGACAAACCTTGGACAAATGTTGATCCGAGGTCATGTCAACTTAATCCTAAATTGTATGACAATGTGTAATATGTTCCTTGTCGTATTAGCTTAATTAGTGTGTTTGTCTTGGACGCAAACCCTTAATTATTAAGCCGAAAAGATTAATAAATGGAATATTTTTTCAGCTCTTAGTACTAGTAATATATAAAATTGCTTTCTATATTTAATCTGTACCATACTAACGTCTATGTCTTGTTTCTCATTAAAACTTCGTAATTTAAACTTTTACCTGCAGTTTAAATTATTTGAGGCTTTATGCAACTTCATTAAAACCTCATATTATAAAAGTTACAGTAAAATTTTATTACACATGTCGAAAAGAGTAAACTAAATATATTTTAATAGAAGAAGTGTAACATTCAATTTCGACGAGAAAACTGTCCTTCTGATCATTAATGGCCAGCAATCTTGTCCTAGAACAGGCAGAAAAACAAAACCGTATCTTATAAAAACAACTTGTGTGAGGTATTTATGTGATTAATATGACCACCAATTGAGGCGTTATGGCGAAACATGTACGTGAAAAATTGCTGAGATTTCCTTTATATTTACTTTGTTATGTCAGAAAGAAATGTTGAAATATCGAAAAACTGACACTATAACTACCTACTTAGGTACACACTTCTCGTTCATAGCTACCACATGACGTTAAAAATACTATTAAGTATATTTTGTGAATCAATTCCATCAATTTTGTAGCTCTCTATCTATCTACTCCAGATTGGAGGAACCTACTTCTTAAATTTTATGTGTGTTCAGGTCTTGTGGGATTTGAACATAACCTCATGGTACTACTATAAATAGATTTTAACTGTGTCACAGAAGTCACCACTGATGAGAATATAAAATTTTCTATTAAATTGCAAACTTTTCTAGCTTCTTCACATACGTATTTCAATATTCATCTCCAGCGAAGTCGAACAAAAGCGAACGAACCGCTAAGTAATGACTGTGGTAGCGAATGTTTCTTCTATAACGATTCCGCTACTCTTTTGAATATTTTTTTCATTCATACATATACTCATTTCTTTATTTTTCTTAATGGAAAAGTAAGATAAGGAATTTTAGAATGTAAAAGCACCTAAATTCTACAAAATAATTTTGTTATCAATATCTACCATTACGTCGAGTTTTTATAGTACATACCCAAATCGTTCTTTGGGTATAAGATTCCATTCTCTCTATTTGTATATATGAATATTAATTAGCATTAGCGTAAATTAAAGCCTTTTATTGAATTACATGGTGATTTAGAATATTATTAAGTAAAAATCTGTTATCAACCATATGAAACGCAGTTGTTATTCTGATGAGCGTGATTTTCAACCCCACACGTCTCGTATCGTATCTCATATATTTTATTATAAATCTATGGGACGATATATTCTCTGTGATCTAGTTAAGAAAAGCACGGTGTCGTTTGCCATTTCTAATTAGATAAAAAATTCTGTTATGTAAAGTAATCTTGCGAAGTTAAAATGTATATTTATTTTAAAATTCTTAAGTCTACGGAAAACTACTTTACTATTAATGCTGCATATATAAAGCTAATAGAAACTAAAGTTGGATTCTAAATTAGTTATTCAACTAGACTAGATTGTACAAGTTCTGTGGGATACGGAAGTCACATTTGGTTCTAATATTCCTGCTTCTAATTGACATTATAATTTGCAAACTTGTTCAAAATTCATATTAACCTAAGTATTAGCAGATGAAACATTCTAGATTGCTTCAATTCGCCATATTTCCATTATATTTTAGATGCATAAGCAATGTTTTGCATTTTTTTATAATATATTATTACTATATATTTGATGGCATATTCTGTATAATTATATTTATATCAAAATACAAACCTGTAATTGTATCAATAGGTCCTCTTTTCACATAAGCACCAGCAATACCAACAACATGAGCGCCCAAACTATGTCCTATGAGATGCACGTCATCCATAGATACACCTTCACTTATTAAAAAATTAAGGAACTCTGTCAAGACTCGTCCCACCATTGCAACGTTATAACTTGCCAATATATAATTGACATTAGCTGCATTCCCCCAGTCCACGACGATGATATTAATGTCACTAACATTGAGGTATGCTGCAAAATAAAACAAACTTTTGTTTCAACGATTATGTATAATATAAAATTAATAATCTGATATGAATTACGAAATAAGATATGGCAACTTAAATATCTAACATACTATAATATATGGCTATACTTAGAAGAACACCACCATACAAGGTATATAGTAAAGTCTAACCAGCAACTTCTACAGAATGTTACGCAAAATATAGCTGGGCAAAATCAATAATCGTCTGCATGCAGTTATTTTCTAGTTTCATATATTATATTTTTATCCACTACTTCAAACAGTGCATTATTGAAAGATATACCAGTCATTATTCATTTTCATTCATTCATTCATTTCGTTGATATTGTTCTAAATATACCGACATAGATATCACACAACATAAAATATCATATAAAATTGCTTTAAATCATTATTTTGATAGCTATCGATATTATAAATATAAAAAACGAGCAAGAATAAAAGCTTTATTAATAAATGCCATCATTTTCAATGTAAATTACAGTAAAATTTTCATTTTATCTGTGAGTTATATTCGCTTAAAAGATCGTAATGACGAGAAGCAATTTACATTAAAGATATAAAAGCCGACCGACGGTGCAGCACTTTGCGACCTTCCGTCGTTTAGTTCAGTTTCCTGAAACAGCTCCGGTTTCAGCAGAGTGTGTATCGAGTTCGCATTGAGCAATCTGTTAGGTGCTTTATAAGTCACCATTTTCTACACCGAGTACGTTCTGTACATTCATCTAAGCTATGTTATCCTATTCCTAATACATATATCCTGCTTATCTATATGACATTCAATATTTTTTACATTTTATTCAAATTTATTGTAAATCATCGCTATATAAATAAAAAAATATCAATTCATTATAATTTTTGCCTAAAATATTAAACTTGAAGACTGTTACTAGCAAATATAATTATATTTTTTAAAGGAATAACTGGAATAATCGTAAATACGCTCTACTATAATGTCATTTTGCGTACAATCCACACAAAGCATAATAAAACAAAACTTTTAAACATAAAAATATTTTTATGAAGAATAAAATTTTATCCAACTTTACTTTTAGTATGAAAACTAAATTACGAGGCTATGTTTTTAATAAACTATCCACTACACTATAATGTTTTAATGAAATGTAAAAGTTTTCATATTCGAAAGGGAGACTAAAAATCTATTCAAAATATATTATACCTATCCATCTTACAACAGATAAGATATATATAATAAATAGATATTAAAAATTAAGTTTTTATATTGTAATAGATTTAATTGCTAAATGATTTAGTGGTCATCATTTTAAACCGCTAATAAGCAAATTATAGTGTTTGAGTAGTACATGTTACAATAAAAGTGGTTAGTGGAGTGCTCATTTATGTCATTATGAACCACTTACCATAAGCGTAACATAATTGTGAACATGGCTCAAAATGAATAGAATGTAACAATAGATTTATTTACTTATCTGTTTACCTATAAAATTGCATAATTACATCGTTAGTTGAATATGAAAAATTATGACATATATTTTAAATAGATTCAATTGAATTTCTTTTAAAGAAATAAATTTCAAGTTGCCACCACATTACATTTTACAAAACTATAATTCTATAAGTTCTAATTTCTCTTACATCGACACATTCTTTAAAGTCTGTTTACTGTTATACCACAGTAATGTGATAATACTTTTCTTACCACATTAGTAAAAATCTCAAATACACCCCTCAAACCTCGCGCCCAGTCAGACATTTCTCAATTACGCTACTACAGTATCTAGGAAATATAACAAAATTTACCTTCTTTAATGGATTCCGGCATAGGTCCGTCTCCATGGTTGAGCCAACCATGCGCCAGAACTTTCACCTTGTTATTGAAGTTAAAGTTTGAATCTCGCAGATTGGACGAGTCGTTAGTTTTGAGAACTTGGTATTCGTAGGGGTTCCGTCTGCAATGGGCACCGTTAACATTTATTAGACGATGAAAGTTCAAATTTTAAATAAAAATAGAGCTAAAGGAACTTTTAATCTTTTTCCAGAAATTTATGTTTTTTTTATTATAAAATATATTTGTTTAGCAATATTTAAATAATAATAAACGAAATTTAGGCAATAAATTCAAAGTTTATATTCGATACGATGTAGATAAAGAAAACTTTACATAGTGTCTACAAAGCTTATTTCTCAAAATATAAAATAATATGAATACCTGGTAAATAATCTAAACTGTACATCTTGGTTAGTAACCCAGCCCCAAAGCCGTGTTTCGTTAACTGATGGTACTGGTGCATGTGTTTGAACGCTGGCCAACCACACTGGATCGTATGGCGCCGGCGCTTCCCATTTCACTGCTCTTACTAAAATAAAATGTAAACTATTATTTAAAAATGCATGAATTCAGTGAATGGCAAAACAGTAGAAAACAGATAAAAATCTCAATTTCTTATGAGTTTTCCCGCCTTTGAATGGTAAGCAATGGCAAAAGCAATGACATATAATGAATCAGCCTACGAATATCTCACTCAAATTATATACTGTCTACTTATGTAATATATTACGCCACAATTCGTCTAACTAGACTGAATTCTCTATATACTTAATGAAAGTCTTGAATTAATTACATTATTTAAAAAAAATCTAAAAATAAAAAAATAACAAAAAAATACATTATAAATCTTTTGTCGCTCATTTTTTTTGGTATAACAATTGAAATTAATTAAAATATACTCAATTTTTTAAAAATATATTTACCGGATAATAATAAAGTACCTATAATAGTTATATTTAAAAAAATAAGACTATTAAAAAGGGTTTTTTGGATTTTTTTTTTTTCGCTTAATAAGGTTCGTTCAAAAGTGGTGCGCATTTTTTATTGCTTTGTCATCCCATAAGTACTCGTAACAAAGTAGCTTATGTTAAAAGAGTGAGTAAACGTTTTCCAAAGTTAAAGAAAATGATCAAGTAACTTTCTATATGTAAGTGATAATGCTAAGCATGCCTAGTTCTGGGAATTTAAACGGCATATCCGGTATTATTATTAAACAATGCACTTTCTCTGGTAATTGCTTTTAACGCGCCCACATCAATCGCATATAGATAGAGGAAAATTACTGAATAAGTGTTGGACAATGAAAAAAATACCTATATTTGAGGCGAATAACTTTTTCTTTAGTCTATTAATATTACTATACCCTATTCATTATGGCATGAGACAAAATGTAAACAAAAAGGATCCGTTTACGGTTATAATAGTACGTGCTGCCATAGCAACGTGTATGTTACTTTATAAATACGAAATGTTGTACATAATTGTCATTTGTATTGTTGTAGTGTGACGGAAACTACCATATTATACTGATTATATTTATTTGTTTTTATTTTTCCACTCTGGCGACGTTGAGTCAGTCAGTCAGTGTGGCATTAAGTTCCGCAGGATCTAAAATTCGGCCGAAAATGAAGATTGAATCAGTCTGACAAAACTCAGTCTGTAAAAAAACTAATCGGTTTACTATAACTATCAGTTAATCTAAAGTATAGATTATAGTTAACTGGTTTCTTTGATTATTTTGGAAGTAGGCTATACAATAGAGATACATTTTTTTTTCAGCGTCACACTACGTCGTCGTCATCCCGCATGTAGCGCGGTAGGCAGAGGGAGGCCTCTGATATATTCCGGCGCCACGACTGACCTCTACCTAAAATTCTATCATATAATGTATGTAGTGTACGTATGAGGCCTCCCTCTGCCTACCTACCTATATAATTATTTAGACATGTAGGACCGCAACCACAAAAATGGTGAGTTAAGATTTGTATCTAAAAATTAACATTCAAAGTTAGTGGACACATGTCCATAAAGCGATAAGTTTCACTTTTCTTGTCACTTTTGCGAAAGTCATGTTTATATTAAAATAGATTTTCAAATACTTAGTATAAATATTCATGATATTTTGACTGAACCTCAACGCCGCCAAACTAAAGACGATTCTAGTTTGAAACCAGGCATGCTCCATGCATACTTAGGTTAAAAATATTTAACTATCAGAAATTGATTAATACATTTTTTAAATTAAACATTACAATAAAATAAATATAGATATAGTGGTAAATATTTTTATGTCTATAAATGCAGGACTTAAAAACTTTGTTAAAAAGAGAATAAATAATCTATATTTTTTTAAATAATGGATTTTCAAAAAATAAAAAAAAATGTCTGGCAAAAACTTTAGGCATATCATGGACAATTCAAATAATAATTGCTAGTATATCAAGGTAAATATAACTTTTCCAAGTACAGGAGTTTAGGAGAAGGAGAAGAAAGGAGGAAGAAAGAGTTTTATATTAGGTAATTTCTTCTCCTTGTGAAGAAATATATTATAGTGGCGAACGACTTTCTTTAAATACAAAGTTAAACGATTTATTTATTAATAATCTTGCAACCATCTTGTTATTTACACATAATCAATATTGTAAATATTGTGAACTTTTATGATGCTATTTCGAGGATCGAAGACATTTACAAAGATCGAAGGTACCTATAGATATAACGCGAGCGCGCGTGCTTCATTTTATTAGAATAATCCTTCCTTTTTTTCTATTATATAGATTATTGCATATTTATATATTCTTCTTCATACATATATAAAGAACGTAACTTGACTGACTAATGCGGCTGTATGACAGAAAAACAGTTATAAAATTCAAATAACAACATTTCTGAAGCAATACAAGAGGTCAATTCGTCATTTCTTATTTGCAAATTCCTTAATATAACCAGTCAATTCATAAACCCTGTGGTGATTTATAGAAAAGTTCAACATACCTGTACAAATAAGAAATAAGAAGCGAATCATTCCAACTGCGTTCTTCAATCACAAACATTAAAGTCACAAAAGAGGTAAAACAAACTTTCCTAGCATTCAACAAAATTTTGTGAAACTTTAAACGAGTTGAAACACTCATTTTGAAGCTAAATCTAATTGGTGGACCGGCAGCGAGTACTCAAACATTTTCACTGACAGCCCGAAGCAAAGTTAGAATTTAAATTTTCATAGCGGTATATCGCGTCAAGAAGCATTAGGATTCATAGAACGCAATGTCTCGACCATCGATCATATTAATCAAATGTTCCCATTAGGCACCCACCGTGAGTGAAGGGTTTCTGGGAAATGACACGATAAATTCCTTTCCAACGAAATTCTTAACGGAAATGTCTTCTTATTTTAAAATTAGGTATATCAATTCGATACATAAAATTATAAAGAGAGAGATTGACTATTGAGATAAAGAGTAGGTGCTCAAAAAGAAACAAATTGAAATGATATTCAATAAATTAATTTTAATAAATATTAATAAAATATGCAAAGATATATTAAATAGGAAATTTGCCGCATCATTTTAAGCAAATAGATATCACTTTTAAGGCTCATCTTTATTTAGAAATTTAAAATACTATTTTTAATACTTAAGCCCGTCGTGGCGCAGGGACACAAGGGTATGATCGTCCTGCAACGGTTGTGGGTTCGATCTCCACGAGGGAATGAATTAATATGCTGGCAGCAAAACAAAAGACCGGCATTGAATTCCGCTACTCAAAACGCAATGCCTAAAAAAATCGGACGGATAGCGAGGAACGAAGTGTCTTAACACT
>FAPJ01040786.1:1631-17143 GCA_001485985.1 Heliconius ethilla aerotome | reverse complement strand
ACCTATTACCATTCCTCATTGTTTGTTAATATATATTTTTGTATAAAATGACACAAACGCGTTTTGTGCGCGTCAATTGTTCCTCTAATATACGTAATTATAATTTCTCCTATGAACAGTGAATATCAACTAGACCCGGCCACCGCGCACATCTCGGCGGAGCGCTCCACGCGCGCCTACAGCGTGGGGTCGCGACCTCTGCCGGCGCGCGTGGAGCCCGCCCGCCTGCGCGCCTACAGTGCGGGCGCTCGCCGCGCGCCCCGTGACCCCGCAACCCCCGCCGCCTCCACTCCCGCGACCCCTGCGACACCTGTGCAGCCGCGCGCCTCCGCAGGTGACTGGATGGAGCTGGACTTCTCCTCTAACTCACCCGCGCCTAAGGTACGTGTGTTTAATGCGGTGTATTAGTATGTCGCCATCGTGACCCCTCTGCAGATTTGTACCTTAGGAGGAATTGAACGTAGTTGGACTTCTCGTCGAACTTACTGCACTTTTCATAGAATGAGAATTCGATTATTTTCTGATGTATTTTTTAATATCAGATTCTCGTTTTTCTGCGATATGACGACCTTATGACCTCTAATAATGAACTTATGTCTCATCCCAGGTGGTAGTGGCGCGCACCCCTCCGGGCGCGTGTTTCCTGGAGCGCCGTAACCTGGACGAGTACGTAGACATGTCGCCGCGCAACGCCGGCTACGTAGAGATGCGGCCCGGCGACCTCGCGCACGCCACGCTCGCGCCCTCCACGCCCGCGCCCGCCACGCCGGACGGGTAAAAGAGCTTTTTTTTCTAGATATGATATGTTGCCTTGGCAGCTAGCATCTACAGGAAGTACTAGTTCAGGATGATATCTGAAAACTATACATTTGTGGTTAAGTACTCAATAGCCTTAAATTTGGTATTAAAGCCGCTAGTTCAAATAAGGTATCAGATGAAAAAGCTCTGTCAGCTGAGCTTGAATTTCAGAAAATAGTTTGAGACCTTCACGGATTCCTTGTACGGATTCCTCGGTGGACGAACCCGACTCGCGCTTGTCCAGTTTTTTATATTGCATTGTGTTGCTAGCTAAAAATTGAGACATTGTGAATTGATTGTAGGAACTGAAGTTCTCTCTTTTTTTCTGCATAGTATTGCAGGCAACTGTTTTTGCTTAATATAATTTCTATCAAAATTATAGATACGTCGAAATGACCTGCGGACGTGCACCCACCCGTCCCATAGCCATATCGACCCCACGGCAGCCGCCTCCATTAGCGACTTCCCCCGACGAACGTAGAAGGCGACGTGAACCCAAAACACCATTGGGCTCACAAACACTATTCAACATGTCCATGGAACCCAAAACACCACTGGGTTCCCAAACACTATTCCACATGTCCATGGAGTCCCCATCCTCCCCACCTGAAACAGACATCGCGGAATTAGACGATGACCACCACTACCTAACAACGGTTCGCGAATTGTCCGAAGATGGGCGGAAAAGTCCAGAATTGAGAGCCGAGTTCAAGGCGGAATTTGGAGAAGTTTCCTCGTCGCCCCAGTACGTGCAGCTCGTTGGTGGTATTAATATAGCCAAAGGGGGGAAGAAACAAGTGGACGAGTTGCCCAGTAACCCGACGGCCGCTAAAACTATTGTTAGGCCGGATGATGTTAGAGGTTTGTGATTTTTACTTTTCACGTTTTTCTCGTAAAGCAGAGTAGATAGGAGGAACTATGTCTTAACATTCCGCCACGCGGTACCCAGTATTTGAGATTTTTTGTGTTGAATGAACTGAACTTAACGCCGCGGTTTGTCTACTGAAGCGGGGAAATAATTTAAATATAAACATTCCCTCGAGTGGGATCGAATCGATAACCATAGCATTTAGTCAGACGCTTTAATTTTTGGTTAACTTATCAATATGTAAAAAAATATTGGTTTTGTCTCAAATTGTATCGATGCTTATAGAAGACAATTATACACTTTTATGTGTTTACTCGTCTAAAGTACAACATACAAGTACAGTTCAGTATGTCTACAATATGATGACACAAGCTCGTACTTGCTTGTTCTTTTTTGGAGGAATTCACGATATTTGTAAAGATTTACTTTCACGAAACTTTTAAAAATTTTCACTTTTAAAAATGAATGCTTACTATATTTCGCTAGTTTCTTAAAACAATTTTACATAAAAAAGATTATTTAAAACAAATTGTATTTTAGAAACGTCATCTATCCCCGGTGCAACAATAGGTACGACAGCAGGCGGGGTTGGGGGCGCGGTGCACTATGCCGCGCTGGACCTGGAGCCGCGGCGCGCGCTGGCGGCGCCTGCGCAGCGTTTATATACGCAAATAGACTTTGTACGCAGTGAAAAATATGCTGCTGATGCTACGTAGCATTGCGGTCAGTTTGTATTTTATTATTCATATTAAGTAACGTACAGATTAAAAAAATATGAAGATTGTGGTTTGTTAAAAAATATACATCTCATGTACATTATAGTGTTATTGGATTTTTTTTTAATTAATTATTTAGAAATAAATTTAATAGGTATAAATTTAGGTAAGGGAAAATAAATACATTGTGACAAGAGTCTACGAATTTCGACGTAGCTTAAAAAGAAAGTATATTTTAGTTAACGACGTGGACGTTAAACATGAGGAGTTCAAGCCCCGCGGCGTTTTTCTTAAATACACCAGTTATACAGCAATGTAATTTACTATTTAGTATGTTATAAACTATAACTATTATATAAGTCTAACATTAATTGTATGTTACAGATATAGCGAAAACAAAAGGCCGCACATACATCAATGAATCCACACCTCGGGAACGCCTCGTCTCGCCTCTGTATACGTTATACAGAACCCTATACATACTATACAGTACTATGTATACAGTTTACAAAACCGCTGTAAACAGTTTACTTCTGTATACAGTTTGCAGAACCCTTTATATAATATACAGTATACAGTTACATTGTTTAGCGTACGTTTAGAGCGAATTACACTAAAAATGTGTCAATAATTTTTATATATATTTTGTATGTAAATGATGGCATTAGTTATATCACCATTTACATATAATATAAAACAAAAATCCGTTTTGTCAGTGGGAAACAACATTTTTGTTCATTTTATTCTGTTTTTGTTTTTTTTTTGTTAAAAACAATGTAATTTATTTTTTATTATTATATTGTTGTATGTTGAATATAAATAACGAATATGATGAACACTCTTAATTTTTTTTTATAATTAACAGTTTAGGTGTTTTGTATGAATTCTGTAAATGAAACTAAAATTCTTACTTTTTTCATTTATTCTTTGATAAATCAAAATCTGTACCTGAAATAATTATGTTTTTACATCTCTAAGTTAACAGGTTTTCCCCTTCACGTTATTTTTTCGTTTATTCTTTATATATTTTACTTGTTATTTTTTTTACATATAAAGGATTTTTTTTTATTCGACTACACAAGACGAGGTATACGGGGTGTTTGACTTAAACTATACTGCCATTTACTGTAGGTGCGTATGATTCATACAAAGTAACTGATATTTTATTATCGTATGTTTATGTAAATAAAGTATTTCCTTGTTATTTTTTTATGTATAAAATTGCTTAAAATTTGCATAATTAACTATTAAGTAAAAATTTTATTATCAATATAATGTTCATTATTTAAAAATAATAGTTCTTTTGTTATTATTAAAAAATGCAATATATAAAATATCAGTTATTAAAATAAGAGCGTACGGTAATTGAGTATTTTCTTCATTATAAAACGACTGCCGGAATGATATTCCTACATAAATAAAATATATGTATGTCACACGACTATGTCTCCGTTTTAGATGAAAAAACTGTGTTTTTTTCGTTTTCTTATTCCTTATAAATGATAGAGTGCGTTTATTTAATGTTTTTTCACGCAGTATCATGATATATCTGTATATAAATTCGATTATAGTTAATAGTGACGAAAATCTAATTAAATTCATACAATAAAATTCAAGTAAATGTCGATTTTATTTATATTTTAATAATAATAATACTAACAAATGCACTCTACTGTTTATATATTAATATAGCTCGTTTAATGGTAGGTACAAAATTGTTTAAATTGATTTATTTTATTGCTATTCATTCTTGAAACACTGAAAAAATCTCTTAATAATATCTTATTTATTTTTGTAGTTATTATGTTGAAACTGACAACTTTTATTTTCTATAAAAAATAGAAATTTCAATAAAAATCAAATATAATAGGTTAAATTAGGCTTAGCATAAATACCCGAGGTCCCGATTTTTCATACAAATCAAATTTATATAGTTATATTTGTAAAAAATAACATATTATTATTAATATTAAATGATTATATGTAAAAAAATGTACGTACGTTGATCAGTTTGAATGTTTTAATTATGAAAATATCGTATCGTGTCGTAAAGTCTAGTACAATCGCAGATAAAAGTCGGTTTCAAATAATATTGTAAGTAAAGTCGTATATAAAGCGTAGACTATTGTTATAATACGGTTTATACATATTATGATATACATACAAACATACATACTTATATGGATATATATTTATCAGTGTTGCGGGAGATTTGAGTTTTGAGTTATTTGTCAGTTTTTTCTTTAATTTATCAATACAAATTAATTATGATTGTAGTGGATGGTATATATATTATGAAATGAAAGTTAAAATTCATATTTTGAACAAATAATAAATATGATGTTAATACTTATTGTTATTTAACTAATCTTGTTTTGAATTTATCATTATATATAATAAGTGAATTTAATATTTTTTCTTAATATATTAAGTTACTTTTAACAAAACTATTAACATATAAAAAAATGTTTAAGACATTTTTTATGCTTTTTTTTATATTACTAAATTGAACTCAAACTCAAATGTTTTCCAGCATTGGCTTAAATCCCATTTAAAGTTCAATTTGATCGAAACTAAAGTATTGCCTGCCTTTTCTTATATAAGTCGTAAGAAAAGGATAGCATTATGGTTAGTGGAGATCAGAGAAGTACGTTCAAAACGAGTTCCATACACGATTAGTATTATTGTGAAAATATATTCCACAATATGTATCAAAATAGCAGATTGCATTTCTGTAATATATTAAACTTATCAACTGAATAAAAACTGACTTTTAAACCATAAACTATACTGATTGAAATCGTTATAGATGGTCACTATTTGTTTTCATTACATTGCGCAATAATAATAAACGTGTTTGAGCCGTTTTATTGGAAGTATTAAACTATATTAATGTTTAACGATGACATCGGTTTGTGGTGTATCATGAATGTGCTATTTCATTTTTCTGTTAAAAAATCTATGTATTATTTGATAATCACCCTGGATTATATTTTTAGTTTGAATTACCGAGATGTTCTGTATATCTTGTATTTTTGTATGGAACATAAGCAACAGATAAATAAATAAATACTTCTCGAAACCAAGATTTAAAGAATAAAGATTATTCTAAAGTTACATTCAATTGGTTATTGAAATAACTAGCAATTACCTTTTTTGGCACATTCACGATCATACAACCATTAGGCCTTAGTTGTGCAAAATTGATCTAAATAACTTATTTAATTTGTAAAATTACATGTGTTAATTGAAATTATTTGCTTCATATGAACTATCAAACAGGGTAGACAGTGCGAACTTAGTGATTCAACACTCCGCTCTCCATAATTTTAATTATTTTCCACACATTAAATCGATTTTGCATATCTAATTTTTATTATAGATATAAATATACATAATCCATTAACAATTAGTCTATAATGCAACGGTTGTGAGAGAGGCCTAAAGTAGTCGCGTTCCGTAATACTACCTATTGTGTTCGTAGTATCATACTCTGATATCTGGAAACTTATTATCTTATCTTATCTACGTGTTACCAGTTGTTATTGCTCGACACTTGGCTGTTCATGTCTTGAAGAATATTGAGAATTTTTCACAAAATTTGGCTTGTTACCATACAGTTATAGTTTTTCGTGACTGTTAGGAATTATTTTTATTGTTTTTTTAAAATATTGGATAGAGACTATGAAAAAATTTACAAGAAAAAATATTATTTTTTGTGTCATTTGTAAATATTTTTTTTATTATAATTAGTCAAAAATCCTTATGTGTATAAAGCAAGACAAGGAGCGGCCAAGTGTAGCCAAATTGAAAAAAAACCTGAGCTTGCCCTTTATTGTTCCGATTTAGTTAATAATTAGTTAACTTTGCATTCAACTCTTGCCCTAGCTTTCGAATCATTCGTACAAATACAGTACAGTATATTATGTGGCTAGCCAGACCTAATTTTAGGCAGAACCTGTTTGTCCTAGGCCGAATTGAGTGGTTAGCCTATGTTAGAAATTTATCCAGACACTATGAACCAAACTAGATTGTCATATACTAAAAGTATATATATACCTATACCCTATACTATAAGTATAGTAACATTTATTTTTTTTCAAGAAGAGTTACTAGTTTATCCTAAAATAGGGTTTGGCTAGTAACAATATACTCCCTAAAGCTGGGTTCACATCTGCGAAAATAAATCTTTTTCCATGTAAATAAAATGATACTATGTAAGGTATAAAAATTAAATACGGTGTATGTGACCCCGCCTTTCGATCTGTCGTGTGCCTTAAAGAAACTTAGTCACAAATGTTACATCTAAATCGCGGTTTAAATTTTAGAAATATTATCGTATATATAGAACTTTCCATGGAGGGTTATACAAGTTGTATTTGAAATCTTCTTAGGTAAGCATTCTTAGGTGAAAGTGAAATAACTCAAACTTTATGATTTTAGTAAAGATTTTTTTCTTGTTAATATCTGATGAAAAAAGATTATTTAAACGAAATATAATATTGTGTATTGTAATTAATTATATATAAAAATATTAAAAGTATTTATTTATGGAGATTTCTTCCAACCAACCAGTAATATGAGTGACAATTATGTGATAAATTCCTACAATGCCTTGATTTCGGTCACTTTTATTTTTAGCGTGATGTGTAAAATATAAAATAAGTAAAGAAAGTAGAATATAAATAATAGATAGTCTATTATATGTGGTTTTTGCGAGTAATGGTCATGTAAAGTTTTTATAAATATAAAAGAAAAAGAATAAAAATCGTCAATTATAATAACTTTTGCAAATTCTAGTTGAGAATATAAGCATGGATACATCTTCATGAGTCCTTTTTATGAACTTTCTTTTACTTGATTTTATAAAAAAAAAATCCTTTTAACTCCTCCATGGAATAACGCGAATGTATTGAAAATGCTTAGTTTAGAACGATGCAGAAGGTTTTTCTTTTTATATATACGTAAGGACAGTATGGCCGATGTTTCTGAAATAAGCTGTAGATGGCAGCATACATTTGATTCTGAGATGTATTCTTATTCTTGATTATTTTTTGGAAACCCTTAGTTCAAGGTGGCCACAACACATCGGCAGTATTATACTTACTACTTGCTATATACATACGTATACGTGTATGACGCGTTTAATTATAGAATTCATTGCGTTCCTATTTGCTATTTTATATTTGTATCATGTTTTTTTTAAATATGTAAATGTAAAACTAGTGTTAGATTTACGTTTCGGTTATTGATGATTATGTTGTTGATTCAATTTGATTCGTCTTCATTGTATTATGGGTTTTTTTGTGAAAATCCGACAGACTTGTTTGTTTAGTGGAAGTTAACGCCGTGTTTTGTTTATTAGACATGAGAAAATAGTTTAAGATATTGCTTAAATTTGAGGCGAACACACAACCGTAGCTCAAAATCATTAACATCTATAATATAATCGTTATGTGTATAATTATATATAAAACGAGATCTCTGATTTATACTATTATTACACATTTTAAATAAAACTATTTAACCGGATTGATCGCGTATATTTAGTATTATAGGTACATTTTGGAAATCCGAAGTTTCGAATAATTTGCAGTAGTCCATGTTGCGATGTCTACTCGTATACACGCGATTATTCCGGTCGAGGAGTTTAACGAGTTATATGTATAAAAATGTACTATCAAATCTCCTGATACATCCCACCCATTAATGTCGCGGCATTAGTTTTTTGTTCTTTGTGACCTCGCGATTTCATTATTATTCTGTTTTACTAATGTTATTTAAAATTTGTTATAGATCTAATGAAATTAGATGTTTTGGGTTAAACCCAATTGTTCGAATTAAATTTGAACTTAAAAAAATCTTCTGCTCGTCTCACAAAGTAAAGTACAGGCTCAGGCGTAACTGTGTTCAAATGATTTTTACAGTTTTTTTTTCTTATCAAAATAAAGTTTATAACATACCGTATAAGAATAGTAGACCGATATCCTTAGGTTCAGATTGTTTAATGCAATAGTTATTTTTCTTCCATAATTGTAAAAAAAGGGTTGATTTTTGTACGCACCAGGGTTTTTATATATAGATAATACTAGGGGTGTCAGCCCGTCAGTTATTTTACCATAGTACTAAAGTAGTAACGGCATTGACCCCCCTTCAGCAAATACAATGATAGGTAGTATAATAGAATTATATACATGTTTAAAATATGACAATGTTCTTCACGCGCTTTTTTATATAAAAAAAGTTGTAAAAGCACAATATATACTGTTGAAAATTTTCAGAAGAAAAAATATTACGTTATAATGTTGCCACAATAAATATATTTACAGTATAAAAAATTTTAGACTTATTAAAGAATTTATTAAATATTTTTTTTTAAGTAAAAGCGCGTGGATATATATTGTACTCGTATATACCTACTACAATATTATAGTTATATTCAAAAATTATTAATTAAATTATGATGTTTATTATATATATAAATATATACTTATATACTTTTGATAGCTAACGTATTAATAAGTTACCGATACAAATCCAATCCCGCCGGTAATTGTTTCGACGATGAGATATAAGCTCAAGTTGCAGCTTTTTGGGATAATCGATATAAAAAAAGAGGAGTTTTATTGAAAAATCATCGACTCATCTGTATTATATTCAAGACCTATGATGTACTTGATCGAAACTATGAACGATAGGTATATTATTTTTTTTAAAACAATCCCCAAAATATGAAGAAAAATATTTTTTATAATTTCCAAATAAATGCCTTTCGTGGTAAGTGAAAAAAATTGTGTTTTGTTTGCTTACCAAAAGTAGCTGATGTGGGTAATATAAAAAAAATATATATTAACCTAAAATATTTATGTTCTTCATGATATGAATATTATATATACCTATCCTTTAATGTCGATTATCCCCAAGTCTGAACTATTAAATAACAAAAGGATGACGAACATTCCGACAAACTCGACTAGTCCAGTGTGTTCATACATCGAAATCGGTGTAGCTTTCTGTCCACTCCGACATAACGCACGCATAAAAAGAAAGTGATTTAACCTAAAATTTCTGATTTTGGTAGTTTGGTTGTAAAAAGTTTACTCCATCATGATTTAATTTATAATATTTTTTTTTGGGTTATGCCACTTTTGTCTTAGGCTGCGATAAGACACTATGCGCTCGAAACTTGGTAATGGGACCTGTATAACGCCTGACTGAGTTAACACCAAATTTTTTATATAGAACAAGTAAATAATTAAATGAGTAATAAATAAAAAAACGTTATTTATTCGCGACGACGTACGCCTATTTTGTGTATTGTATGTAAATTATTGAAATTTTGAGAGTTAAGCTCGATACAATTTTTAAATGTTAAGCTTTAATAACGCCAGATTTAAATGGCTTTTTTTGTTTCTTTTTTTTTGGATTCTTGGATATTTTTTTTTTGATTATTACAAAAAAGTCTCACCAAAAAAATTGTAACTTTATGACTCGCTGTTACACTTGAAAACGATAATTAATGTTCGGTTATCATTAGATTTTTTGTTATTCATCAGTTTAATGTCAATCAAATGCTAATTAACGTCCCTAGGTGCGACTGTTAGTAAAATCAGTTGAAAACTGGCCGATATTATAACGTAGTACAATTAGGCACAGCCATTGTTTACTTTTATGTATTATGTGTAGGGGAGTACGCTCGGAATGAGCTTTGAGTGTCGTCGAGTGTTGGCCGGGCGACGGTGGCTTGCTTAAAATATCTAAAAATATATATATATATATATAATTATTATTAATAAAAAGAAATCTTATTTTTTGCAAGAATTGTAATTTTTTTCTTTGAATGTTATTATGAAACAGATTAAATATGTTGTGTTGAGTACACAGTGATTGAACCCATTAGTTATTTTTTTTTCTCTCATCCAGTTGTATTTTGATATAGTATTTATTTTAGTAGAAATTTTTGTAAAGCAAGATTTGTGCGTCAGATCTTGCTCAACCTAATTTTGAATAATTAATTTTCAATATAAATATTTTAAACTTAGCATATAAACCATTAAATTGTCTTTGAGTTTTACGTTTACATTTGTTAAATACAAGTCACGAGCCGCTCGGCAGCTTCTAGGTAAGCCAGTACGCAGTAGCTAGTGCCACCTCGCAGTATAATACCTAGTGAATAGCTTACTATATATATATATACTATGTTACTTTATTCCACGTAGCTCTAAGACGTTCTAGATAGTAAACGGACAGGTACGGTCGAAACTCCTTTTAAAATACGCCTCAATAATGTTTTATAGACGAACTTTATATCATATTTACATATATTATATATACTGAAGGAATATGTTCAAATATATATATATTACTTTTATATTATTGCTATTTGTAATTCGTATACATATTTATTAGCACAAAACGTCACAAAATAAAGGTTATTTTAAAAGGAGCGGCGCATTCGCATTGGTGTGATATGTTTACATCGAACGCTAGTGTGTGCGCGGCCTTATTTACACACTCCGTACAAATAGATGAAAGTGGTTCATGACAATGGAGTTTAAATGTACTAGTCCCATTGCAACTTAAATAGATTTTGCATAAAAATGTTCCTGTAACGGCGTAAATAGTGTTTTTTATAATTAATAAAGTAAGGTTTAACTAAGTAATGTGTAACGGTATAGGTGTGGCGCGAGGGGCGCGGGGGGCGGGCGACCGCGACCGCGACGGTTACGAACCCTGTGCCACCGTCGACGGTGGACGGAGGACGGAGGACGGAGGAGAGGACGGACTCGTTGGAAAAATAATATTTTTTTACAAATGGTGCTACGTTTTGTTTTAGTCAATGCCGCGGTCGTCGTCGCGGTCGCGCTATACCGCCATGTTATGTTTATTACATTTCTAAATCTAATTCTTTTTTTTGGTACGTTACTTTTTTTGTTTACTTTCATATTACGATTATTGTAAATAAAATAAAAGCTTTGGATTTGAGTGTGGGTTTTTTCTTGGGTATTGTTCCCATTATTTTTAATATAGGTATACAATGTTGACAAAATTTTAATATATAATATACTTATTTCCGGAAAAGTATTCAATATAATAATACTGAATACTTTTGGAACAATCAATCGAGAAACTTATTTAGCGTTTTTAAATAATTATTTACACCAGATCCTAGAAGACGTTACCTTGTTACTTCGCTCCAACATATATTTTCAATGCTATGGAGTACCTTGCCATTATGCTGAGAATGTCAGAAAATATTAGACTGATCATTTTCTAAATCGATGGATTGGCCGTGGAGGGCCTGTAGACTGGCCCGAGATCACCAGAACTCAACTCGATCGATTTTTTTTGTCTGGGGGTTCTACAAAGAGCAGATATACAAGTCATCATACGCAACCATAGATGAATTGCGTTTAAAATTAAACCAGACGCAGAAAATTAAAGATAAATTTTATAAAAAGGTGCCGACTATGCGTCGCCAATCACAGAGGTCACTTGGAACATATATTATAAAACTATTTTGATTATTTTCTAACTTTTTTTTTTCGCTTTTTTATTTTCTTAAAACCATAAAATTGTATATCTCTAACATATTATCACTTTTAGAATATAGGCCAATTATAATTTACTAATAAAATATATTTTTTAATACGAGTTAATTCGGAATTAAGCTCTTTAAAAAAAGACAATCCTCGTAATAAGAATAACTAATTTTCGCTGCCTCTTGGCTGAACAACATTTTTTATCGTTGAGCTTTTGAAATTAGTTGTAGAAAAAAATTGAGTCTTTTTCTGTGTGTAATTTGTTTCAGCAATTGTTAAAAATTTACTTTGATTTTTTTTGTTTCAATATTATTATATAGCAGAAAGTTTGAAGGGCATTGAACCGATAACCACCGTGTTAACAGTAAGAGGCTGACCCACTGCGCCATGATACCTACATTGGTCTAATAAGACAAAGTGTGGCGTTTAGTTACCTCATATAACATGCATACTCCGTCTGTCTCTGCTAACCCGGATTATCTTGACACTAAATGATCTTGCTAGATACAAGTATGAAGCATAAAAAAATATTGTAATATTTACTCTGAACACAAATATTTCGAAACATGTCCATGCAAAAAAATCAATCATTAGCAACTGTCATTAAAACAACAATATTTATTTCAATACCTACATAATAACACACAAAAATTAAACTAATAAAATCATTTATTGTACACTTATTATATGAAAAAAAACATGATTGTTATTTTCTAACAATAATTCTCAACTTCTTAAATATTTATGTTAATTAGTTAGTTATGGCATCAGTATAAACTGTACTACTATATAAATGCATTAAATAAACTAAATTTAATATTAAACATTTATTTAATCAATATTAAGTTTGATTTATTCATTTTATTCCTTATTGGAATGCACTCCTGTAACCGACACTAACGGTTATCCGTAATTAACAAGTAACTGAGTCTGATACGAATGAGACGTTATTACAGGTTTTTCGCTTATTACAAAGTAGCGACAGGGAAATTTTTCAAACATTTTGTTACTAGAAAAGGCATCAACAACAAATAGCGTAAGTCAAGAACAATCTTTAAAAAATAAATTTCCCAAAAATCTAATATCCTTAACTGAAATTACACGGAACTATCGGATAGCCCGAAATAATTTTATTTCAATAGCAATATTAATTCTTCCTATATTCATAACATCTCAGTTACATATCATCATTGAACTTTATACTAAAAACTTTTATATTATTGATTTCATATGTATAATTCAATTAGTATTGTAGAATCTATTTATTTCCTTAATATTAGGGCTAAAAAAAATTTTTCATACATACTTTTATACAAACACAATTTCAATAACCATCTTATAGGATTATGAGTGGACACCACACTATTTCTAGTGCACTAGGTTAGGGCACTAGACTAAGTAGAATATTCTGAACGCATTTACACTATGTAATGCCCTACATGAACTAAACTACCCTAGTGTACTAAAACCAGTGTGATGAAAATGCCACCACTAAAACATTGAGACAAATCATTTCAAACAATCATGCGTCAGATGCCTCTGTTGTAATATACGCATAATAATAAACTTTGATGGTTTCAACGGTTGACTGACTGGCTTCAATCTATCAACCCTTATACTGGCATCAATACTGTAATACAAAGCCAAATACAAAAACATGAAGAAAAACATAAAAATCAAACAAGGGAACAATAGCTATTTGGATGGGGAGCGTCCATTCACTTTTTTCTCCCTGGGACTGATCACTTTGACACTATCCTTCTTTCTTAATTCTCTCTTTACTGTTACTTCTTGAGTCGATAGTAATTTGCGTTTTCGTTTCTCTTTTTTTTCTTCTACCACAAAAGAATCTTCAAAAACATCTGGACTGGACTCTGCAGTAGGTTTTTTTATTTCTTTTTTCTCTCCTATTATTTCACATATAGGACTATCAAAGGACACCTGCCGAGGACTTCTTTTAGGTTTCTCATTAGATGTTTGAGTCGCTATATTTGTAAAATTCTTCTTAGGTGGAGGTGTCAATTTGGGAACCATCTTAGTTTTCCTAATTTTAACCACAATGCTCGGTTCTATTGATTTCCTTTTCTTTCTTGGCCGCAGTTTCTCTACACTCTCTTTGGGTTCTTCATTTTCACAATTTTCTTCAGAAACTGGTTGCTTCCTCCTTCTGGGTGCTTTAACTTGGCCATTCTGCTTAGAATTTTTCCTCAAGACCTTCTCCACGGGGACATCATCATCATCATCATCACCTTCCTCAGCTTGATCACCATTTTCTTCTTTATCATCAGTTTTAGCAAGTTTTCTTTTCTTGGTAGGTGTGAATACAATTTTACTGTTTTTCGTAATACCATCAGATTTTAAGTAACTTTCGAATAACTGTCGACACTTAGCAAAGTCCACAGTGGTTTTTGGTTTCATTGTATTTACATATTCAAATAGTTTGATTAATGCATCTGCAAATAATAGAAAAATCTGTTGTAATAAAACACAAACTATACAATACAATATGACATAACATATATAAAATAATATATCTAACACATAGTGAGCTTCGATTTTTTAATCATTTTTTATCTTATACAATGCAAACATACAAATACAAAATTTTCACACTGTAATAGAAAATAAACATAATAATAATAAATAACAATTAACACTAGGTTCTCAGGTTCCTTCTACCTATTCTGCTATGTGCAGAATACAGAAAGCAAAAAAATTAAAATACAGCATTGATTAATGCTGCATTTATTGGAGAGCAACAATCAATGTCATAAAAGTAAACTGATGCATGGGGAATGGAGCTTTTAACTCTTTGTTCTCAAGTCTGAGATGCCGTTTTCGGCATCATCGTTTATTAATAAGGACCTTATAAGTATAAAACTAACAACCTATTCAAAGCCCTCTAGCCTAATAATAAAATATCTAACATCTTACCAGGCACATAATTAAATTTGTTAGTAATCTCTTTCCGCACATTCTTCATGAACGCCTCCTTCATGCTTTGCACTGTTTTAGGTTGCTTCAAATGTTTCTCCCAAGGTAACTCCCCAACTAGCCATTGTAGCATATTGTATGCTAGAATCTCTAAGTCCCCTCGCATTGTGGGTGCTGCAATATTAATATTATTAAAAACTAATTTAATAATTGAAACACAGTGGCAGAGCATCAGAGTGTAAACGCGACAGATGTGGGTTCCAATCTCACTCGGGCGGTTGAATAATCTAATTGCTCCATTCTAGTAATATTTCAAAATTACGCCCAATAAGCGTTTATAAAATTTGGTGAAGTGTCTTGCAAGTAGCACTAGGGTCCTGCTACATTGCCATATTCGGATATGTAGAGAAAATCCAGCTTCAATGAGGCCGTCGTGGCGCATGGGCACACGCGTGCGACTGAAAACGCGACAGGTTGTTAGATTTGATTGCCACTCGAAGAAATTAATTATTTTATATTTTCATTTCCTCACTCTGATTATGAGGGAAAGCGCGGCGTTGATTTCCGTCACTCGACACGCAATGCCTCCAATATTCGGCGGAAAGTGGGCAACGGCCAGGACAGAGTGTCTTAATAACCTGCTATGATTAAAAA
>FAPJ01040525.1:0-21084 GCA_001485985.1 Heliconius ethilla aerotome | reverse complement strand
AATTTTTCGATGCATTGCGTGTTGAGTATAGTAATTTATACTCTATATTAATATAATAATGATTATAATTTAGAATTATAATAATTTAGATGAATTAAACAATAGATAAAAAATTTGTTGTTATGTATTTATATATTTGTGACATATATTATATATATATATATACGTATGTATGTATATCTGCGAAAATAAAAGTTACAAGATGAAAATTAGCTCATTTTGTTACTATCAATAGCTGTCCATTTTATCGATATGTGATATCAATTTGTGATACCGCGAGTAGATAACTACAGTATGTATTTCTACCTTGCAATCAAATGTTAATGACGTAAGCGCCAAATCTGTAAATTTACTTAATATTTTTAGCCTTACGCTATAGCCCGTATAGAATGGCAGAGGAAAACCAAAGTGTTAAGACACTCCGCTCCCATCATGACACTTCCTTTCCCATTTTCCACAGAAATCTGGAGGCATTGCGTATTGAGTTACGGAATTCAACGCCGCGCTTTGCCTCGTTACTATTTAATAAATATTAACACGGTGTTTCAATTGAAGATCAATTATATTCAATTCAATAGAAGAAACAAAAAAATTATTGCCCAGTTAAATTTCTCACAGACTGAAATGAATTTAGCAAGGAAAAACCCATACTCGCACAATTGTGTCAAATAGCTTCGCCCTACATTCGTAGAACTTTTATAGGGTACGCTTATTCTAATGCAAACACAAGGGAATACATTGATAAAATTGGTAAACTTTGAAAACAATATACGATGCATATAGCTTTGTGTTTTTGATATATAATATGTATATAAGCAATTTTTTTTATATATAATTCTAATTACATATATAAAATAAGCATATATTTTTTAGATTCACGCTGTATCTCGCAGAATAGGCAAAGGGAACCGGGGTTAGTGTCCCAATACACTTCCGTTCCTCACTTTCCCCAGAATTTCTGTGGCATCGTATAATCTTGAGTGACTGAACTCAACATCGCGCTTGTCCTTGTTGGTAACAAGATAATGAAAATATTTCCTAAATATTTCATTCCCCGAGTGCTAAAATGCCTCTAAAGGTTATCGTCTGACTCTAAACTCTAAAGGTTATCGAGGTGTATCGCCGACTGATTGAAAATTGATTGATGGTTGTGAGTCAATCTCCACACAATGAAAATAATAATTTAAATTTTCTCACCGCTGTAGCACCTAAGGTAAAATGCAACGATAAATTTGCCACTCAACTCACAATTTCCCAAATTCGAGAGACCAGTAGAGAAATGAGTGTCTAAACACTAGTTTCTATATGCTTACTCTGCTAAATGCGGAAAAATAAATTTGTAATATATAAAATATTTGTAAGACAGTAAAATAGGAAATTAAACTATTCTATTTTTAATATTACCGATAACTTTACAAAGTAAAAGGTGTTACAAAATAATAGAACTTCTATTTACGTTATTGATTACTTTAAAAGTTTCAGATGGTCTACGTCTAGGGGCAAAGTGCTCCTATAATTGCATTCACGCCGAGCTCACAGCGGCACTGCGGGTTGTGGATGGAAGGCTATTTGTATTGGAAATAGGCATACGTGTGTAGATATGTATGTATTTATATATATATCTGTTGTTAGTTGTATCTATAATTTAAAACTTAGAGTTTAAGTTGAAGTCTTAGCGACAATTGATGTCTGTTTGGATTTGAATGAAACTTTTTCTTTCGTATAGTTATTGCGACTTAGGCTTTATTTTTTAATTTTGAAGACGGACACACTGTGGGTCATTATAGTCCAGCTAAACTATAAGAAATGATGATAGGTCGCTTTATCAAAAGTTGTTCAGTACAATAAGCATTTTCATACAAAAATAACAAAAATAAAGATATAAAATATCTGATGAAGAACTAAGTGTAGCTAAAATATAAGAAATAATAAAAAGCTTGTTGTGTATTCGGTCGAGCTTAAGGAAATAATTTTAATCAAAATATTTTTTCTGTACTCCCGTAAAATAAAATACAACATTCAAGTGCAACTAAATTCGCATTCGAATATGTATGAAAAGCGGAGAACGGAGTGTCTTGACAAAAAATATTCTCTGACTACTTGCAGCAAGCTTCAATCACAACGGGTAGGGATCAAGAGATGATAAAGTCCCTGATAGCGAAGTTGCGGGCGGCCACTGATATAAAATATATTTTTATATAGGTATACGTATTAGGTTTAATGTAACTTTATTACATTCTTGTGAGAATCCCGCCGTTTCTGTATAAAATACATAGGAGCTTTTCGTCCTTTTCTTAATGTCAGAGATATTCATACATAGATAATGGTCAAGTGATAGGTACCTATAAAATAGTAGTAAAATAGTAGTAATATAATGTATTTGTATTTTTACTTATTATTATTATTTTTTTAAATATACAAGAAAAAAATACATCTCATTTCTAAAATAGTAAATAATATTAGTTACCAATAGTCGAGATTAGATTTTCAATATACGAGCATTGAATTAGCTTCGGCGTATTGATAAAATAAATCAAACAGTAGTCCCAAATGAGTTTACGGAACTACATAGAACTGTTTTAATTAAGTGGAGTAATATCCTCCCTTAAAGTAAGAAAATACAATACTTACACATTATCAAAAGCTTTTTTCCTTATATTATATTGTGGTAATTATACAGAGAAAGTCTTTATATGTGTGTGGGTATAACATTTTGTAAAGCCATTGTAGTGCAGTGGCAAAAGCGTTTAACTCGATGATCGCGGCTTCGATTCCCTCTCGGGGGAGTAAAATACTTAATATTTACATTTAATCACTCTGGTAACGAGAAATACCGCGCAATTAAGTTCCACCACTCGACTACCAATCCCTCGAGAATTTGGCGGAAACTTGGAAACAGAGTATTTTCCACTATATTCTAGGAGAAAATAAGAAACTAGGGTTTTACATATAAAATTGGGAAATTAAATTGTTAAACTCTACAATAGTAAATAAATAGTACGGTATTCATTTAAAAATATAAAGTTTAGGGATCGGATAGATTTTTTTTTACATTTCAGTTTATATTTCAGTTAATGTAATATTTGTAGATAGAAGCTACCTGAAAATTTATTAAAATAAATGACTATTGTTTTTTATATAAAGTTTCAAGCTAATAGATGAAATTGTTTGCTTCTGTTGGTTAAAGTTCACAGAAATGGAAATTAAGGGTAAAACTAAAATAACATTGGCCCTAAAGTTGAACGTTTGCCTAATTCTTTTACCTTTAAATTAATAAATACGTTACGACATTATCTACGCTGTAGATACTAAAATTAATTCTAAATTTAAATATATAATATACAAAATAATTAAAAGGAAAATATTAATTTACTAATATTTTCATCCCTTCGCTCTGGCAACAAGGTTGAATTCCGCCACTCAACACGGAATGACTCAAAAAATTCGACGGAAAGTGGAGAACGGAATATCTTAACACTAGGTTCAGTCTACCTACCCCCCTGTACGTGGGATACAGCGTCAAGCTGAAAAATAATTATGCCAAAACATGAAGGAATTTCGCGAAAACTTTAATATTCCAGTGCATATAACATAATAAGAGTAAGATAATATTTTTCACTTACCGCAAGTTTTTCATTTTGTTCGTATTGGACAATATTTTTAATCCTCCCGTTTCACCAAATAGTAATGCTGTTAATTAAATTAAATTAGTTCTGGAACTAATAACTTCGAAGATAAAACTTTTTTGGAATTTCAAACTTTATAAAACTTATATCCATTTCTAAAAAGTAAAAAAAGAATACAAAATTTTGATTATCTCCTATGAATAGGTATGAAAATGTATCTTCTAATAATAGCTTTCACCAAACAGTAGAAACAACTGAACCGCTTGTTGCCGTAGGGTGTGACGTGCGCACACCATCGGTCTTGAAATATTACTGATCCGGCGGTTCTGTAGATACGCACCTAAATCTACGTACTCTAATAAATAGAATTCCTTTACTAACGCTTCTAACGCTATATGGGCTTTCACTTCTTCTCCAGAATCGTATCATAAAATAAATATTTGTACTAAACCAGTAGTGAAACACGAATACCACAATACTATGAAATTATATTAGAAAATAAACGCAATAGTTAGCTCTGGACAGCAATGCCTATATGTAAGCAAAAGTGGATATTTTAGAAGTGTTATAAAGAAGCAGCTATATATTAGAATTTTGGGTAAAGTTTTTGTTATGTTATAATTCATCTATAGTACAATATTTTACTTTAAAACTATACATGTATGGCACTATTTGGATGGAGTAAGTATTATTGAACTATATAGCGTAAATATTTGACAAAACAATAAAAATGTATTGACAAGATCAATTTAGAGGAAAGCTATTCACCCTACAAACTTATCCAGACTAACAAAATAATATGTAAAAACTTTTGTCATCAAAGTATATTATATAGGCACTATTGAAAGCTAACAAGTTTTTTCAAAACTTTTTAGGGTTCCGTAGCTTTTAAGGAAAAAAGGAACCCTTATAAGATCACTTTGTTGTCCGTCCATATGTCTGTCTGTCAAGAGCCTTTATCTCAGGAACGCTTGAAGATATCAAGTTGAAATTCAAACCATATACGATACTATCGTATTTCTACATTTCATTAAGATTTTGAGATTTCGCAACAACAACAATAACGTTAAGCAGGCGAAGCCGCGCGTGGATCGCTGGCACGTACATATAAAAAACTCATGCTTTACTATCTGAATGACTGACAGACTACGTACAGTACACAGTACTGGGTGCAGACACCCGCACCCACATACACACATTACTTTGGAAGTGTATGAGAGTAATTTCTCGCAAGTCTTATAAGAATAGGAGAAATGGGATTTTCTGTTTTATACATAGTCCAAAGAAATAAACCTGATATACAATTTGTTATTTTTAAGTCGCTAATATATTTATTTCTAATATTAATAATTTACCTTAAATAAAATTCAGAAATTAATAAAAACATTAATTCATTATAAAAAAGAATTTATTTTTCAAATGTTTAGTTGTCTATCAGTTGCTAGAGAGACATATAGCTAATGCTATAAAAGCTAAAGCACCTAAACTAGATTAGGATGTGGTCCTGGCTGTGATAATACATACTGAAGTTATACAATAAATTCGAATGAAAATGTGAGCGTTTGTAGAAGCTGTTGATTAAAAGTTTAAAATACAATTAAACTTTTAACGAAAAGCTTCTACGAACGTTCACATTTTCAGAATTAAATAATGCATACCACAGTATGCATTATGCATATACATATTACTAAAAATAAGAATAGGTATATTTTTGTCTCTCTGTTTGTTACATTCACATCTTCGGAACTAATGGATATTTTTTTTTATATAGCTATTAAGTTTCAGTTTTCAGTTTCAGCAGGGTCTAAGCTATATTTGACTTCGCAAACTTGCACACCTGATGCAGAACTATAGCAATCTAACTATAAGAAATAATTAAATAAGTATATTTTATACAAAATTTGATGACAATTGTCTATTGACATATAAAAATTAAAGATCTAGAACATCTAATAAAGAGTCATAACAATCCAGCTAAGTTACAAGAAATATTGAAATATCGCCTCAGCAAAATTTGTTCCAAAGGGAATAATAAATGATTAGAAAAAATAATTACTTAACCTTCATAGAATAATAGTCTTTGCTTAAATTCATGAATATTAAAAATCAGGATATCTGATAAAAAACTGTAATAGATCATTTAAAAAAATGAAAGTGTCGTATTAGCAAAGTGAAAGGGAGATTCAGTTCAGTGGATAGCATCTAACTGTAAATGTGGTAGTTATGGGTTCGATTTGACAATGATTATATTAAATTATTTATTTCTACCGCTCTACAAAGCGCAGCTTTCGAGTGTTAGACGTAAATTTCAATAACAACTAATTTAGTTCCATACCAAATAAAATAAAGCTTATGAAGTCCACATAAAGGAAGTTGCGGGTGATCGAAATAATTCTAGACTTAACACTAATATAAGTTATTTAATCTACTAATATTTCATGTAAATCTGTTCAGTATCAGTAACAGATAAATAGGAGAAAGTGTTTTAATTTTACAAGCGAGAATAATTCCACCACTTTTCTTCTCTGCTTATCATCAACCCTTCATTTGCTGCACTAACCCTTTAGAACACCGACAACGCGTTGAAGTCTTTCAGATAAGACCTAGGTGCAGTAAGATGTGATAAGCAAAGATGGCAGCAGTGTAGCTAAGGGAGAAAGAAGGTAGCTAAGGAGGAAAGAAAAATACTTATTACATTAAACAATTTTTAAGGCCTTATTCATAGTTATGTAGTTTATCTATTCAATAAATATATTGAAGTAAATTTCAGTTCAATAAATTTAAATGATATTGTAATTCCTTTAAATCTTAAATTAATTGTTTTTAAATAATTTTCATTCCCCTTTGGAGTAGAATTTCATAATTTCTTTCTTTTTGATGTGTATGTTATACACATCAAAAAGAAAGAAATTCTACCACAATAGATGTTGAGGTGAACTATAGAGGTTTTCCTTAACGAAATCGTGCAGTGTACCCAATATATCATTTGTTTTTTCTTATGTCTCATATAAATCACACGTTTGTCAATTCTCTCCTCTAAACTCTCCGAGGAACGCAAGAATTCAACCTTCTAGTAGTTTTCTTTTTATTTATATTTAAAAAAAATTACTAACATAAATAGACACATTTGATAGGAAATATTATTGATAAAAAATCAATCAGCTTGAAGCTGATTTTGATTATGTTAGGGGAAAAAATACACTAAATAAGGCTTCGAAATAAAACCGCTCACTTGAATAGTTAAGACTTTTATATCAATACAAAAATAACATCAATAAATAATATGCAAGCGCATTAATTACATGAAAGTGGTCTAAATTGATATAAATTACAAGGTTGTATGCCAAAAATTTAAAAAGTTGTCTACCTCAATCTACTCATACGTTAATAATACATTTAAATAATAATACTTAACTAAACGTATATGTGTACAAGTACTTTTACGAGATTATAATAAATACAATAAGCCCATATTATAAATTATATAAGCAAGTGTTTTACATACAGCAAGTATGAAATAGTGTTCCAAAATAAAGACAGCACTGAGTACCTTTAATTTTCTTTTGTAATATGGCGTTCTTATGGCATATATCAGTCATCGAAATATTAGTTAAAGCTTTTATATATTTTTAATTAATAATTCTAAATATCTATTACATAAGAAAAACGTCACACAATTTTATCTTAGTAAATAATGGACAGATTTGTTTGTTTAACCTGCATGATTATAATTTGCAAGTTGTTTAATATTGGAGTACTTATAATTGTATATTAATTAACATATAACATTGATTTTCACCCTACTTCATCTACTTCTAAATACTGATGCAAGTTAGTAAATATTGTACTAAATTCACACTATAGGAACCCAAAGTTCAGTTCTAGATCCTTTGTACGATCAAAACATTTTTCATTTTTCACTCTGTAAGTGATAGGAGATAATAAAAGTATTGTCATTTTAACACGCAATTTTAGTGCTTCATAAAACATTTTATATGGTTATAGCACAATGTAACTCGGAAAACTCATTATCATTATAATGAAAAAATACTTGTGTCCGGTTGCTCCAAATGCTTATAGCGTTTTTAATGCTTTCAGGACAATAAAAGCTAAGCTAATAATTATTTATTGTGAACAATAGACAGACATACCAATAGTATATATGTATATTGAATTTAATAGTCTTATATACACTTAGAGCATTTTTTTATAGATAAGTAACTCCATAAATTTTACATGAGTTGTACAAATACGTATTCTAAAGCGTAATATAATAGTTAATAATTAACCAAAACAAGCGTTGCTAAATAAATAGAAAGCAGTATATAATAGTAACAAAGAGAAAAATAAATAACGCATTCAGCAAATAAACTAAAAGGTAAAGTAATACAGCTGAATAAATTAAAAAAGAATATAAGATTTGATTGTTATCGTCAATTTTTAAATAGAAAACTAGCCTATATAATATAACAATAAATAAAATCTTAAGGCACTGTTGTAGGTACCAAGATCACAAACTCATTATTTTTGTAAAATGTTAGTACGTAAAAAGATTATTAGTGTCTTGGAATGTCAAGTTACTAGAATAGTGAGAAGAGATTATTTGGAAGTAATCAAAGAGAATTTTGCGTCACAAGACTTAAATAAAACGTAAATAATAGCCAAAGAGCGATAATTTAGATTTATCTAATAATAAAGTGCTTATATTATCTATACAAGTACTTAAAATATACGAATAAGCGCATACAGATAATTATTTCCGCATTGTGCAGAATAACAATACCGACACAATTTACAAATATATGTATGTTAACTAATTAATTAATTATTTATTATTTATTACTAAATTTTGCAAAGTCACTCCCTAAAACTACTAAATAAATAGACAAGGTCTCGTCAACGATAATTATAGCAGAGTTTAACATAAGAGAACTTCAATATTCCAGATCTATATACAATATCCACGACTGCCATGTTCACATTATTTACAACCTTATATATATACAAATGTCAAACGTCCGCACGTCCTGCGTGCATAATTTTCACAAATTACTATAATATTTGTCCTCTCATCACACGAACACTGTTTCTATATATTAACGATATCTATACGACGAAGGCAGAACGAAGTCTCCTATGTTGTAAAGGGTATTAGCGTACCAATGTACGCCGCGAGGCACTGTCTTTGAGGTGCTCCAGCTGGACGCCCACCGTAAAGGAGCCATAGCCACGTGGGCTAAATAGTGACTGTGGACCAGGGCGTAACAAGAAGCTAAAGCATCATCGACTATTATAGTTCCAGATTTCGTTAATGGAGCAAATACACCTTTCTTCGAAACCAATCTAGTTTTTACTACTTTTGATGGACGCATTACGCTGCTTTGTCCTCTGGTAAGGAGGACATCTCCTATTTGTACGTTGGCTGCAAATATATCCCGCCAGCCATCAGCGGCCGCTAGCAATAGGAGATGGGAAGGTGTTGCAGTGACGACCACACCATTCTCCGCAGTTATTTCAACAAACTGTCGTGTTGCGTTCTCGTCTCGATCAATGAATGTAAGGACCTGAAATGGAAAATAAGTACTTTAGATATAAGCTTGTAATAAATGCTAGTAAAATAAATATGTTCATGAACTATAAATATGTTTAACTATTACAAAAAAACATTAAAAGTTAAAATTGTAGTTAAGTAAAAACAATCGAAATGATAATATATGTATATACCTCTGAATATATCATTTTTCCTGTATCATCAGCAGCGAGCACAGCGTCTCCTACTTTAAGAGAGGCAATATCTCGAGGGCCATCTTCTGTATGAACCATGGATCCAGAAGGGAAGCAACCAGCACCTGTTCCCACTGATGATTCTGTAATATTAGAATTATGATTTAATTTATTTCTTATTTTTTAAGATTACAAAACACCAAAATTTTATTTACATGAAAAACTAGCAGGTGTAACGGTATTTCTTAAGTATAACGTGTCTAACATAGTGTTAGAAACGCCGTTTCCCACTTTTCACCGAATTTTTCGAGACCTTGCACTTTGAGCAGTGGATCTCAATATCCCGCTTTTCCGTATTACCAGAGCGAGAATATTAAATAATTCATCTCCACGAGGCGGAATCGAACCAACAACCATAGCTTTTACAGACACACGCATGTGCAATTGCGCCACCACGGCCCGATATGCAAAATTATTATTTTAAATATGGTTTACTTTAATTAATTATTAATAACTATTGTTTTAAAACAATATAGAGCTTAGAGCAACAAAAGAATAAATAAACAAATTTAATTTCCCAGCAAGGCTTATATCTCCTAAAGAATAACGAGATTTCTCTATACTGGTAATTAAAATCCGATAAGATACAAAACAAAAGAGAATCGCAGTCGTTTTCTTGTTCTCAGTCCGAAGGTTATCTGTACACCACAAAACGTTGTTCCGTTCAGGTAATTCCTTTGTTAGATTATGTGAAAATCCAATATAAGAAATGTGCATTATTTACTTATAGTAGGTATAAATAAAAATTCAAGGAAACACGTTAAGTTTAACCTAAATAAGCATAAAAAAATCAATCCTTTTTGGTAAGTTTTTAGTCCATTGTTTGTAAAAAATAGATGTAGAAAAATGGCAAGCGTTTGGCTCGCTGTAGCTTTATTTGTTTATTATATAATGGTATTTATTTTAATCCTGATCCAGCTTAAACTGTACCTGTGGTTAATCTTACACCTACAAAAACTCTACCTTTACGTGCTAAGAATCAATATGAAAACGATAAATCGGTATGCTAAACCACCGTGGTTCTCGCGCTTTTTTCTCACCAAGTGATGTAAAGATAGCAAAAAAGGTGAGCTTTTAGCTATGTAACATTGCCGAAGCTTATTAAAGAAGATGCTACAATCACACGCCTTAATGAACAGTCGGTGGCTTATTGCAAAGCTTATGGTAACGCTCAAGAGCTCGTTAAAATTTGACTTGTTGTCTAACCGAGCGATAAATTCGGTCGATATCGTCCACAAAAAGATGGCGTATCCTGATCATATTTCACAATAACCACATAAATTAGATTTCGTTCAAAGTCAGGCACTTATTGTAGACATTCTGTTTGTTGTTAGCTGAACACATCATACGAATCATTGAATAGGTGTCGGCCACCTTTGGTTTTTTGCACACTGCTCTCAAGGCAATCTTTTTTCTTTTTTTGCTCATACAGGATGACTGTAGTCATTTCCGTCTGTAGCATATATATTTAAATACATATTGAATCGACGAAATAGTATGTAGGTACAAATTTAGTGAATTTACGGTATATTTGTCTTTCTGTCTGTCTCTCTGTCACATGTGTCACCTTATTTCTCACGCATAGACTATTTAAAGAATTTGGAAAATTATATATATCGTTTTAATTTGAAGCAATGGGAATCCTGACCTCAATGGCCATTAAACTAATACAATATCTTAAAGCTGTCACACGATTTCACAGTGGCGTGACGTAAGTGAGGTTAGGTTGAAGATGCGTCGATAAGCGGCGCGGGCGCGGGCGCGGGAGAGGCGGAGGCGGAGGCGGCTGCCGCGAGTGGCCGCGCCGACCCCGCCCCGCGGAGACCACCGGGAGAGCTAGGCGGCGCCTGAGCTGTGCCTGGCCGTGCTGTTGCCAGATAAATATACGCACGTGACACTCCTCGCTTTATCACAGCAATGGATCATTTTATATGATGAATTAAAATTTACGTCCATTCATTGCGTTCCTTAAAGATGGCAATTTGCAAGTGGTATTTTTTTTTAAATCTTGAAGGTATATAATTAATTTATTTCATTAGCTTTTCAAGAATATTGTATTTATATGAGAATTAAGAATGTTTATAAACCTAAATTATTTTCAAATCAAATATTGCATAGACAACATTTTTTTTCCTAGTGGTCGTGATTTAATTGTTAATTTTAATATACTAGGAATGTATAAATATATTAACACCTGTGTTTATATAAAAACGTTACTTTAAATATTCATAATATTAGGTATTATTTTTTTACTAGGAACTGTGTTTAAGATACTCTGTTCCCATTTAAGACACTACTGTTTTCCATTTTCCACCAAATTCTGGACGCATTCCGTGTTGAGTGGCCGATTTCAACGCCGCACTTTGCTTCGTTACCAGAGAGAGAAAAAGAAAATACTCGGCGAAGTGATTTTGTGCTCAACTGGCACGCTCGGAACGCCATATTAGAAAGAACAGAACAGAACAGAAAATACTTATGAAATATATCATTTCCTTGAATGGAAGTCGAACCCACAATGTCACGTTTACAATAACACGCTTACGCCCCTGCGCCACCCCTGGCTTCATGGTATTTTTTTAATAATATTGAAAATTATACGACAGGTATATTTAATTTATTTAAAACATATAGCAATTAAATACCAATATCGTTGTATTCGTGTAAATGTAAACAGCCCTCGTGCCGCTTTGGTTATGATTCATATGCGGCAGCGGTATCTTTATAGAGCTTCCAGACCAATAAATATTTAGTCTGCAAAAACGCCTAAATTTATCAAACATTTTAAAAACATGAGGCCAGAGGAGCTTCTTGTAACTAAAAAAAAGTTACTGCGCATATCTTACGCGTTTGTTTTACATAAAACATTTTAAATATTTATTGTCGAAACGTTTGTAGAGTATTATGTACAAACAATTTTAAGCGAGTACACGCAATATTCTGTTTATAAAATACTAAGCATATCTTACCCAAGACGATCATACATACGAATGTAGAAAAGTCATGAAGTTTGCACTTTCCAGGTGTTATAAAAAACATACAGTCAAATTAATAATCACCTCCTTTTCCAGCAGTCGGTTAAAAATATAAAATATCTTACGATGTAATTGAATCATTAAAACTATACTGCTATGCTGATAAAGTATGCTGACTTTCTAACGTAATAGATATTTTCAGAATATAACACGATGAGCTATTGCTAACGGAGACTTATGACATTGAATAATAGATTAGCCCATTCAACTAAATATAATATATTATGAGTAAATTGAGTGACCATTTTATATTTTAATAGAAATTCTTCAGCTTCAAATATGGTAATTGACACCATTTAGTTATCTCGCTCAATGTTATAGAGCATTGAACCCTACTCCTATATGGCTTCTTTAAAAGGAATACGTGCTCTCATTTTTTTTATATTTTTGAAAATGGAACATATGTTACAGATTATAAAAATGCAAGACTAAAAAGTATTGCAAAGTTTTATTCAAACAATAAGAATAAATTAATAATAAATAAACCAAACTTGTATGTGCTTTCAAATGAAAGAACATATTAAATTACATTTTTAAAAAAATTAGTAATAAAATTAATATAAATAGGATTGTTAATATTCTTGCATAATAAAAACTGATAAATATATTGTAAACTATATGACAAAATAATAATGAGACTATTTAATATAGGTATCAGACTAAGAAGAGAAGAAGAACATTGTTAGCGGACGGTGTGCGCTCGAGCGATGCACTCGCCACATCCCGGATAACTGCGGCCGCGCTCCTTTACGTTCCCACACATACCAATATAAGACACACTCAGAATCCAGTATAAAACTTTTGACTTGGTAACAAAATACGTTAACAGAACAGTTTTAGGTTAGTTTCACAATTTAAATTAATTATATTAAACTTAAAAAATTGATTTGTCTCATATATCAAATATATTATACAAATTTATCTATTTTTTGCAATGTAAGTTGACCAATTAGCGTTGGCATTTGCAGTTGTGTTTTTATTACCTACATTTTTTTTTCAGTGAATATTAATTATATCGAGCGATTATCTCGGGCCAGGACCGTCTAGATCGTGTCGTTCGGCCTTCAGCGTCTCGTGACCTGCCTTCGGTCACACCCCATTTACGAGCACCTCCTTCATATATAACTTTATGGTCAGTATTAAATTATACTATTTTAATTTTAGTTATTTAATTGTTTTATAAAAGCTCATGTTGAATATATGTATATAATAATAATTACTTACAATTGTTTTAAGGTAGCTAGCTGTAATATTATTTTAAATAAGAAAATTAAATTCATAAGCCTCATAAGGTCAATAAAAAAATAAAGCTAACAAAATAGAATATTTACCCACTACGGCAAGGCACTTACAACAAATATCTTAACGACATTCAAGCGCGTTGATGTCTTTTGAAGCTGCAGTTATGTCAACGGCATAAAACAATCAAATTGAAAGCGTATAATAAGATATAGAGTTTAACTTAACATAATTATTTAAAAGTCAAATATATATGCTCTCAAAAATATATTACTATACACTTACTTATACTAAAAATCTGAAATTCATATAAAATTAATTTTCAATTCAATAATTTATTGTAAAATTCTTGAAATAAAGGAATATTAATATTTTTTTTTATTATTTGATTGTTTTTTAAATCTATCTTAACAAAATTGACAGTAATAAAATTTTATACCAGTTACTTAAAAGTCTTAAGCTTATTAATAAACTGCTGATAGGAATCAGAACATGCGAGCTTTTAACAGTTCATTATTTTTGCATAACCACAAAGAAGCACTCAAAATTTTAATGTACATTGAGATTCAGGAATTTGAGATAAAGAAATGCAATAAATGTTTAATTGATTAAAAATTTAAAATACTACAATCCATTGCGGTTATAGCTTACGGGTGTAAACGTTAAGCGTTTAAATCAATAAAATATAGTATAAAGTAATTAAAGTAAAACATTTAAAATGGAATTTATAAGTTGTATATTGTACGTTGGCCTTGACTTTAGAAATATAGCTATTTATACAATATGTTAATTATTAATAGCGCCAAAATTTGTATAAAATCGAAAGCATAAGCATATGAATAAACATCAAGACAAGTTCAGTGAGAATAACGTGACAGAGGATACGCATAAATATTAAGATATTAGTTTTTTTAGCAGAGGATAGTCAGAACGATTTAGTGTTTAGGCATACCTATCCCCACTTCCGGCCAAATTCTAGAGGCATAGTGGCGGAACTCAACGCCGCGTTTTGCCTCAACACCAGAGTGAAAAAATGAAACTGCTAAATATTTCGTTTCTTCGAGTGGGAATCGAACCCACAACATGCCGAGTTTACATTAGTCACACTTTGTGCCTCTGCACTACGGCAGACCGCAATAATTTCAAAAATATTAGTATGTGTATATTTTCTTATTTTCACATCTCTTTTTAAGGAAAATTCGTTCTGTAAAAAAACATCGTCGGTTATCCCATAAGTTGTACAACAATCGAAAGTCGTCACGATTTCGTAAATGATACATGGTTTTCCTCATTTTTACAAATATTTGTGCAAATAATTCTTACAATTTTTCTTACTAGTTATTTGTATGTACATAAAAATTTTAACATTGCTATGGAAAATCCAGTAGGTATTAGTTGTACTTGCAAAATTCTACAGGAGGGAAGTCGATTCAATTAGAAACTACAAAAACTATTAAGATTTTTTAGTCGAGCGCTGATATAATTTCAAAATTAAGAATGCGCACACGCATCAGACCGCTGTTATATCTAAAACATGTCCATACATATACATAAATAGTTGTTTCTCTCATCGTTGTGCTGCATACATATATATAGATATAAGTAGCCATTGAATCACCGGCGTAATTATAGAAGTGGGGGATTGGCTGCGTTGTGGCCGTGTTAGAGCGGGAACGACATACGAAACACGGGGGGTGCGAGGAAGACGTACGTTAACAAGAGGCTTGTTCGTCCGTTTGATCGACACCGCCGGTGAGCGGGCGCGGGAAGCTGTCTGAGGTGCATTCTTCTTATAAAACTCAACTATATATTTGGCCTGCGAGGCCTGTCTCTTAGCCTCTGTGTTATAATACAGTTATGTACCTATCAACATTTAACATCACTAAACGGTATTTTTTCATGTTTAAATACTAAGCCTTAGTAGGTGTCTTAGATTTTCTAATAAGCTCCAATAAAGTGCGATAACGTTAATACCTATTTACTAAATTGTATAACAACATATTATAATATTTCAAAGAATAATTGATACACACCTGTCTTTACAGAACAATGAATGTAAGACCGGCTCTCGTAGAAGACCCAGTCGAAGCCAGCCTCAACTGCGAGACGCGCCAGCATTCCGTTTTTACTGTGGTCGCGATCGCTGGTGGTGAGATCCACGGCGCGACCTTCGTAATGCAATGAGTTGTCAAGGTGTGAATTTTCTTCATCCCAACCCTCAATTACCCTGAGACGAATTCCAGGCCATTGATTCATTACACTTATTGCCAGTGTATTCAGTTTTTCTTTGCATCGCTGAAAAATAAATACATGAAATGTTAAAGTTTTGACAAAACATATGTAGATTATTGAACTTAAATACTTTTTAAATAATAATAAGCGAACAGGTATAACATATGTTTACTCTAAAAGTATGTGCCGGTCAAGTAACAAATAACGAGGCAGTTCTTGCGCCAGTTGCCGCCCGTTGTCGGCATTTCGTCATGAAAAATAAATCAAATTAAAACTTTCAAAAGAATTGACATGAATTTGTTTGTGAAATAACTCGGCGGGCTACATAAAGAAATGTCAAAATATTTATAAAGAAATGTGGACAATGAGGACGCACTGCACGCCACCTTTATGTCGCGATGTCAACTCACTCTATGCAGATTTGCTTGAGAAAAAAATTGAAAGATTGACGTAACGAATCGCGCGATGGGCGCCCCGCGTGGCCGACGCGTCCGCTTGTATTCAATATAAAAGATATTTTGGAGCACCGTACATAATTATTTCTACGAACGTTCCAACCATCTAATAAAGAGTTGTAAGAAATTTAAAACGCTAAACTTTGCTAAAGTAATTCCGAATTTTACACGGTGTGGAACTTCAAATTTAGGGAAGAACAAATATAAAGCAATCGCAACAGTTCTCCAACAAGTTAACGACAATTTATAGGATCTTACACTTACTCAGTTTACTATACAATATATTTTAAAATTTATTATTCGGTTAATGTTAATTCATAAAAAAAATCTTTTAAAAAAATACAAGATATTATATATTTTTAACCATAACTTCGCTAGCAACTACTGAACCCCACGAAAAGCAAGTTCGAGATGCGCAATGTTTACTCTGTAGAAGTCTCGGCCGACACTAAAACAATCGAATGCTAAATGTATTCTCAAACATTGATGCACTTTAACGTGGGAACGCGACGCGGCGGTGGCACAATTAGGTCTCTTTACAAAGAAATTTTTATTACTAACTTTACCACGCCCAAGCATTTTACTTATATGAAATAACCTTATAAAACATTATACAAAAACTATTTTATTTATTGATATTGCATTGATTTTAATGATTTTATTTCGTTATAAAATATAAGTTTTTGTCTTCATTTGCTATAGACAATATCAACGTAAGGAAGTCCTGGTATGAAAGTACGACGCGACATGCCGGGCGGGCTATTATAAATTCATTATGCATATTTTTAGTAAACAAGCTGTCGATCACAATGCCTGGGCGCAGCGGGACGCCCAACTCTGACACCTTGTTCTCTCTTGCTTCACCATTGCAACCCATATTAATGATACGGTCACTAATATATAAGCCATATTATATATTGTATTAAGGAATCAGAAATAATGAACGACCTAGAACAAATAAGTGGATATACTAGTTTTATAAGTTTATACCAATTTACATTATATTAATTAATTAAAAAATAAATAAACGGCGTATTCGACACGCACCTAGGGTCAAGTCGAAGCGAGACCAGGCTACCTGAAGCAGCGAGCGAGGCACTTGCCCATAATAAAGGAATTGAGGCAAAAATGGAAATAAAAACCGCTAAGGATCATCGCACTGCAGCATCGGGTGCAGTAATGTGAGAACGTATATATGCATATAGGCTTGGAGCCCTGCAATATATCAAAATAAATTACCTTTACTGTTTTAAGATACAAGTTGTGCATTTAGTATATAATCTACAAACTTTATATGTAATTTCAAAGAATCAGTTCCATTTGCCACCTTAACCAATTTTGTCCGTCTGTTAATTTATCACCGCCTCCCTTCACGACTATAACAATATATTAGGATAATTAAATGGCTCTTTACATTCTTCAACGCAACGTTTTTTGTATTAAGTCAGAAGTCGAAAAGCACCGACCAATGTTGACTGGTTTATGTTTTTTTAGTGGAACCCTCTACACATAGTTCGGGGATGTTTTCTAAATTCGATCGTCAATACAATAAAATGAACATACTTTATATTCGGCTATGATTTTAGGAATTTTAATTATATTTTAGATATAGAGGCGCTATGTTAAGAGTAGTAACATAATGTAAAATATCTAATTATGCTCCATAAGATCTGATATGAAAATATTGAATAAATTTGAAGTAATATAAGTTTGGTAGGCAGAGGGAACCTGGGAACCTGATGTTTAGATACTCCGCCCCTGTTAAGGCACCAGCGTTCCACATTTTTTGCCGAATTTTCAAGGCATTGTGAGTTGAGTGGGGGAACGAGGAAATTAAATTCAATGATAAATATTTCATTCCCCCGTAATGGGAATTGAACCTACAACCGTAAGATTTACGCCACGACGGTGGCCTTATTTTGTAAATTTAAAAAGATAGAGGATATCTACAGAATATCTCTCACTCTTCCCTTTCATAAATGGAGTTAGCAGCAATAAAATAATGCAAAAGAAATCCAATTGTGTAACGTAATTTAAGTACTCAAATTATGTTTAGCACCAATAATATTCAACTACTGTAATTATCATATGCATTTATTAACAAGATATTCCAAATCATTCCAATGTCTACTAATTATAACACATTTATATTTGACTACGTATGTGTAGATAGATTTAAGTAAATATTGTTTAGCATGTAGGCAAAGACATTGAACAAATAATACATATGCATAATAGTCCCTTGAATTTTTCATGTTCGAAGCCCTTCAGTGCATGTTGACGAAATATGTCACATGTTTAACAAACTAGAGTGTAGAAGGGAAAAGTTAAATTTTATTTTTATCTACGTAGTGTCGTTTAATATTTATTAAATGCAAAATAATCAAATTTAACTATAAAAAAAAATAATTCCTGTCTCATTAAATACTTAATATTGTAATTTTAAATGTTAAAGTAACTTGAGACTTAGTCATTTTCAAATTGCATGAATTAGTAGTGTAAAATCGCGAAATGGATGCGAAAAATATTTATTTGGAATGTAAAATCTATTTGATCTAAAATTTTAAATGTGTTTATATACATTTTAGTTCAATTCCCAGAGAATGATGTCAAATATAATTTACAAAATTTAATAAAAACTTTTTAATTTAATAACACCTTTTTTCTTAAAACAAGACCAACATGCAGAATCTGTTTTAATTTCAGAATAATGTTACCTTATAAAACCTAATTCTTTAATGAAATATAAAATAATCTCGAATTATCTTTAATTACGTTAAATTGCCATAAAAGTCATCCTTAAAGTAGTAATAAAATTGTTTTACATTTAAAATTATATCTTAAGCTAGACATATAAACATGCACACGTATGAGTATGTACATGTAAAAAAAATTGGTTTGTTTGACATAACAACGATTACTTTCACACTAGAACGTGATATTAAGAAAATTTATCAATAATGTGTACTTACTATCTTTGTACTGTTGTATATTTTAATAAATTATTAAGACAGGAGAATAAATTATTCATTTACTCTCATTAAAATCTTATTTACAGGATAAAAACAAAAATATTTTGTATAACTAACATTTTTTATATTATGTTTTTATAATAGGACTTACCAGATGCGAAACATCAGTTCGATCTATTCACAGATTGCACACTGTTAATCTCAATGTTAGCTATTCCCCGGAGTAAGAACAGTTTCAACAATTTATTATATTATTTCACATTAAATAGTAAAATACCCGCGGGAATATACTATTCTTAGTGTATTATTTATAATATCAAGATCATCATGTTGTGGCGGGGGTCAATAGTGGAGTCAATGAGATTGTACCCACTAGTTGCAACCTGCAAGTCATCCGAATAAGCAATGGAATCCACGCTTCCGACGTCGATTAATTTTTAGAGTTCTCTACTCTTGTTATTCTAATAGTTCTTTATATAAATACCTACATTATTGTGCTTTGCGCATTTTAGACATCATATAAAGTAACATTATTAAAAATAAATATATCAACTTCATGCTGAATCCTGCTGAGAGCAGAATAGGCAGAGGGAACCTGGTAAAGAAGGTAAGAAAGGTGGCATTGCATGTGGAGTGGCAGAAATCAAGCCGTGGTTTACCTGGACACCAGAACGAAGAAATAAAAATTTAAATATTTAATTCCCTCGAGTGTTAATTGAACCCACAATCAGTTGCATTTACAGTCACACTGTGAGCATCAGCACCACGACTGGCCTATCTAAAGGAAAATGATAGGTATATAATTATCGTCCTCCTTAATCATGTAAGGCTATAAACATGATCTTGCGTATCGCGTTAATTTTCTGCGTCCACCTCCCTCGCACCGATAACTACCGGTGATCGATTTGCATCAGTAATAACGTCACTTTTAACGCGCGAGGTGATGAAAACGCGACGAGGAGGTGATTGCGGCAGGCGACGACTGCCCGCCTCTTCCGACTCAACCGGTTGTTAGCTTTTACTTACTTATCCTCAGTAATTTGACTTTAAACTGTTAAAATTTTTGCGGCGTAATAATATGCAGAAATTACATATATATAAAAACGAGCTTAAATTCTTGCGTGCTTTTGTAGGTTATGTAAAATTTAAAATTCGTTTAATAAAGATTTATTGAAAGGATATTTATTATATTCATCAATTCGAACTGCTAAATTATAACGCGTTCGAACTATCACAATAAAATTTATTGATTTATCAGTATATCAGAACTTCATAACTCGAGCCGTCGCGTCGAATTTAGTACGGGTGGGTGCACGGCGCGCGCTCTAATCTCCGACGCCGGTAACGTCCGCGGCGATGGTATTCACGCCTAAAGACTCATTCTTTTTTGGTATATCATCTCTTTATAATAATAAACAATATTTGTTACAACCCGCACTCGTAATCGTCGCTTTTATTGTTTGTCTCGCCCCAAAGAGCGATCACGGGCCGTGGGCGTAAAGTCAACAATCGCACGCATATCCTCTTTTGCTGACGGTACCCAAGTGCCTCTCGATAATATTTTATAAGACAAATAACCAGATAAAGATGTTTTGACGTGAACCCGTGTTCATCGCTCACACTAAAATGCGTTCAGTGGACGCGTATAATAAAATATTTATTTACAATTTTGTAATTTTAAGTTGGGGGAACAAAATAAAACAGTTCGTAATTTAGTGTCAACTTTATTGGTGGTGATCGAAGC
>FAPJ01040509.1:0-13368 GCA_001485985.1 Heliconius ethilla aerotome | reverse complement strand
AATGAAAAACTCAAGTTAGAGTCATGACTCTAACTTGAGTTTTTCATTTGTATTAGCGATCAGAGAAGTAGAACCAGATAAATAAAAATCTAGTACATCTACTTTAAAGAAGTTTTCAGTTTTAAAAGTTCAAGGTGTTTTAAGGATAACAGTTCATATTATTTATGCCTGTTATGTCCTTTATACCTACGTATTATTTGTATGCTTACCGCTAAGGATTCTCTACTTCTTTGCATCTGCATTAAAACATAGTCAGCATCATCTTGTTCGGAATCCATATGTGGCGTATTGTCACCTTTCTTGTGATGAGGTTTTTCTTGTAGAAGTGGTTGCTTCTAAAAAACTTAATTTTTATACGAAACATAAATAAAATATAATAAAACTGTATAGATTATAATTTAAATTTCGTTATCAGTTGATATGCATACTTATTAGTAAAATGTTTGAAGTTCCTATGCATCTAGGTCGTACATACTTACGTATAATTTTTTAAAAGTATTTAATTAATAAATAAATTCCTAAATATTTTAGTTCCTAAATAAAGAATTTATTATTATTATTAAATATAAAAATCTTGATAAATATCATGTCAAATGACGTAGGAGACAGGTGTACGAGAAGATCCCTCGAGATAAGATGATCTTTTGCTATTGCAGCGAAACTGCAAGCACCAGTAAAGTATCTACTTAGGTATGTATTTCTTTCGGTAATATGTCACTCTTAAAGCATTAACACTCGCGTCCTCAACTCAGCGTCCAAATCATAAAGCTTTTCATTAGGAGATTTCCTTATATAAGTTTTTTATACGACTTCATAAGAAGTAGAAGTTAATTTTTAAGAACTTTGAAGGAGAATTTGGACCTCTTAATGAACTCACTTCAAAATCCAATAAAATACCTTTGTCGGGCCTTTTCTTGAATTGCACATTTAAATAAGCTTATATAGACATTACAAATAATTTTTAATTTTTATGACGTTAAAAATAATACTCTATATATACCCATACATATACATTTCTAATTTTTTACCTCTTTGTGTAGTCTATATAGACTCATGTAAAGGACGAATTTACAGTACAAACAAAGAAAAAGTTCAAAGTTGATTGGCATCAAAAGGTCATCGTGGGCAGAGGCACAAAATCATGTTACTGTAAGAGCAACAGTTGTGGGTTCGTTTCGTATATGCACCACGTTGGACACTGGGATGTTCAAAATGATCCTTTAGTAGAGTTTAAACTCTTTTCTTAAGAAATACGTTGATTGGTAAAGTACATCTTTAAGGTATCTATGTTAAATACTAGACTAAAACACAAGCGGATCATCTCGTACAACATTCTCCTATTTAAGCTTACACAACCATCGGGCGTGAGGCCTTTGTGTAGAATTTTTTTAGTAAGTTCTTCAGCCTGTGGTGTCATCCATTTACGCAAACCTCCTTGTCTGTCGCATTGAAGAGGTTCAAAACTCTAAAAATAATTATATGTAATTAATCGTAATTTGAAACTGTTTAATTTTTTTGTTTCGATTTCGGGAGTCAGTTTACAATTTATTAATTCAATAAATTTACATTTTTTTTTTATTATCGTCACATTTTTTTATTATGGCCCACTTCGTCATTTCGGTATATATTTTTCGTGACAGACGAATAACAGAGAGACGAATAATCCTTCAGGGTCCCGTTTTTTTATTTTCGTATGGAACTCCAATATACTCCATCTACATGATTATTTTTTAAAAAAATAAGGAAATCAGTGCCCTTACACAAGGGTCCCTCTGCCTACCCCGATATATAAAGAGTGAAGCTAAAAAAATTAAGATCACCTGGGCGTCATGTGAACTAAAACATTTTTTATGTTCTTTCCTATATCTTGTTTCAGCTTTACGATGAGGGACTTGACAACGTAAGGCTAGTTTTCTTACAGCATCCCAAATTATGGCACAAGGTAAAATTATAAAGAAAAAGATATTTAATACAAACTCCATTACGCTGAAATATATTTTTTAAAATTTAAATCCAAAAATAAATCAAGTTTAAAAAAAATTAAGACAATAGGTTAGTGGCAACTTTGAGCACACTTTCCTTAACGAAGTATAGTCCGACAAATATTTTATGAAGTTTGTGAACATAGGCTCCGTATGTATAATTGTACAGTCGTGTGCATAATATTCAATATGCGAAGTTCGGTGTCACCTTGTGTCATATAAAAACTGACGCAGTAAATACAGGTTCTGCGTGTTGTTTCCGCGCGTAGGCACCTTTGATAATCCAGAAAATTCTTGTCGGGCTATATTATCTTAATTTTTAATAGAATTTTCAGCTTCACGCTGTGCCTCGCATATAATAGGATAGTTAGAGGGAATCTAGTATTAGGAGACCTTTGCGTGCGTTCAACGCACTGCGTTGCATTGCGTGCGGAGTGGCTGAATTCAACTCCGCGCTTTGTCTTGTTGCCAGAGCGAAGAAATGAAAATGTTAATCAATAATGATTCTCTGCCCCGAGTGGAAATCTGTCCCATTACCGCCGCGTTTACAGTTACACGCTTGTGCCTAAAACAACTTGTCTTTTTTTAAAACAAGTTAACAACAACCCTTAAATTAATATGCTTCAAATTTGGAGTGTACCAAGACATGATCCATTGGTACCTTCGTCCTATTTAAATTTTTCTTTTTTTAAAAGTGAAAGTAACTTATTTTTCTTTTTTAAAAATAAATAAATAATTGTACTTGCTAATGAGACGAACGTTACGTTGCTTAGTATCAGGGTGTACGGGCCATCCTTCTTTGTCGTATACTACTCGCTTGTCACGCAGCGACCATTCATAATATCGTTCCAATTTTCGTGGTGTTTGCACAATAAGATGTAGTCCCCACGAGCCCACACATCGCAATATTAGTCCAAGACAAGCCTTGATGACGCCTTAAATATATGTATGTGCAAGTTTTTTTTCAGCTTCACATTGTATTCCATATTTAGAGGGAACCTAGTGTTAAGACACTCCTTTCTGCTATTTATTCGCTAATACAGTCAATATACCAATAGGTACATTTTAAAAACGTTACGTAATTGCTGAAAGCAGTAACTGTAAAAATTTACCTATATAGATTTGTAGACAATAAATATAGACTAAATTACAATGACATGAACGGAAAAAATATTGAAGTTCCCATAAAAATAAACTGACCAAGAAGTAAGAGTGCTGTTAAAACTCCCACGATCCCCACAACTACATTAATAGTAGCAATATCGGAGTAACAGACAGACCGAACATGGCGTGGTCTGTCTTGCACTGGCAATCCTGCAACTACGAGTTGAGCTTCTGATAAACTACGACATAATAATTTAGGATCTTCACCTGAAAAGTTAAAATATTTTTAACTTTCATCAATGATGATATCTGCATTTGTTGAATTTTTATTGTTATATATTTAAAAGCGTTAGATTGTTTTTATATATCTTAATATTCGAATATATGACGAATGATATGACAACGATATATATATAATTTGTAAAAAACTTAGGTATACTAGGTACTACAATTTCTTCAAAATAACATGTTTAATAATATGACATAAGTTAAGTCTATATAAAACCACTATTTGACCATCAATGAAAACTCAAAAAAAACTTCGAAATATTAATTATATAAAGATTATAATTTATATCGTATAATTATGATTATTAACATAAGATACTTGATAATTTACTATTTTATTATATTTAATATTATAAAACTTACTTAAGCACACGCAGTTACAATACCACACACAGAAACATTGATCATTTCTTTTAATTCTAGCGTCTCGTACAGCAACAGACTCACCACGCTCATTAACTAAGCTTACTGTAAGAGATTTTGAGACATTTAGATAAATGGGATAAGGCTCTCGTAATTTTAATACCAACAAAGAATACCAACAAAGTCTAACTGTGCAGTGACTTGTGGTCTAATAATAATCAAGAAAGAACATAACAAAATAAGCCAAGTGAGGGAAATAAGATGTATAGTATATTTTCAAGTTAACAGTTAATATCCCAAAATAAATCATATATAAAAGTGACAGTACTTTACCAGCACATTGAACAAATTCTAGTGGAATTTCAAAAGGGATATCTATGTAATAAGTTTTAGTGTGTCTCGGCGGCAATAGTGATGGACCAACTATAATATCATCATATTTATCAGCATTAATGTCCGGTGACGTAGGGATGCAATCACGAACTAATATACTGAAATAAAACATCATAATTCGTAATTTTAGATTTTACATTGCTATTATTTATTGAAAATACTAAAATATAATAGACCTGAAGTGACTTGACGCTAAGCCTGTGTTTGTAGCTTGTACAGTTAGCACTGATCGAGCCCCGCGGGTGTCCGACACAATGGTCATCAGTCGCCCAGACGCTCTGCCAATGAAATAACTCGCGTTAAGTGTAATTCCACCGCTTCAATTTATTTATAATAGGAGTCAGCTACATTTACTAACCCTACAAGTACAAGTTCATTATCATCTGCTCTCGCTTCTATATCAAGTTGAGCACTATGCGGTCTTAAATAGGGCATTTTAAGATATTTCTCAGGTCCTTGTGAATACATATTCAAATCACTGTGATCATATATTATTGTTCTCTTCATTCTCAAAGCCACGCGACGATATTGCTTAAAATATGTTTGTGATATAGGTACATTACTGAAATTGATACTAATAATTGGAAATATATAAGTAACTTTAACTTGTAATATAACTTTTTAATCTACATATTTCCCAATTTACATAATTGATATATCTATTTTAGTAATACCTGTTGAAAATATGTATTATTATCGAATGATGAATCAACGTTATTATAATTTATGGAGCTCTTATCACCAATGTCAGTCAAATTTATAATATCTTCCATTGGCACTATGAAAAAATCCCGCATTATACCTAAAATTATTAAAAAATATATAGAATGAATTCAACACTCAATTTTTTTCACAGAGGTACTAGATACGAACAATAATGAAACATGATTGATATTAGAAGGATCATTACCGTCTTGGGAAATATCGTTTGAAACTTTTACAGGTATAACCAAACAAAGATTCTGAAGAGGAAGACTAAAACCATTGCCAATTTGATATTCTATTGGTTTGTATTGAATGCTAATATCTCCGTTTGACCATTTAGAATTATTTGTGCTCACTCTGAAATTAAGTAAAACAACTAAGAAATCCGAGGCTATCAAAAATATTAACTTTATACTTTTAGCATCTACATGCCTCGCTGTCTCTTCTTTAGTTAAATCATTCCATAAAGATTTTCCTTGAGGTGTAATCGTTTTTTCAAATAACTGCAAATGAATACCACAACGTAGTTCTGGATGATGAATTTTATACAATGTAAATTTGTGTTCTTCATGTTTCTTTGTATCATATGTATGCGAGTCAAATAATTCATTAATTTTTAATTCTTCCCCGGGACTGTAACTATAACTACCATTCAAATGTCGGAATTTAAGACCTACTGGCCTCGAATCCACACGGGAAGGCGGTTTATATTCATTGTCTAAAAAGTTAAGATTTATTTTATTTTTTAATTATATATAGATATTCATATCTTATAGTCCGACTTCCAGTTTATGAAGATTGTGAACCCAGGCAATAATCAAACTGGCGAACTAAATGACACTTAGAGTTCCGCTCGACTGTACATTAGTGATGGGTTTCGTGGGATAGAGGAGCTGTGTCAGAGAAGGCGGGTGATTGCACACGACTGTATATGCGTGCGTTTGACTAGTGCCTGACTTCACAATACTAGTATTCGTCGAACTATAGTCTGTGCCTACTATATTTTTAAAATTTTATTTAATATTTAAATATCCCTAGCATCTTACGGATAAAACAAAAACAAAGTAAAATATGTTGATATTTCAGATTTTTAACAATTAAAATTCCTTTACCTACATAATCATCATAAAAAGGCACTGTTGCTGGAATTTGCCTTTTTGCTTTGTTGTTAGCTGTAACAGATTGTACGTGATTAATACATTTTTAATAAAAACAAATTTGAATCCTTCGTCCATTTAATATTCCATCTATCTACCAGTCGAGGTCAAGGGTACATAATGTTTGTGTTTTAAGTATAGACCAGCTTCACGCTGTATTCTCCACACGGAAAAGTTCCTTTTGCCTCGTATACTTACTTACAAGTGACAATTTTCTTGGACTAATAGTTCCATCGGGAACACACATTCCCAATAATCATAATTTTAAACTAAACAAGTATTTTGAACTTATCAATGATACAAATGATAAGTTCAAAATACAAATAATAATTTGTATGGTGCCAGAAGTATAACAGCAATATCTCTACAGTCTGTTAAACGTTTTTAGCTTACCTAGAATTATCGTGAAATCATTTTGATACCTTATTTCATGTGAAATTTACAAGAGATACTAAAAACACTGTTGTTTTTCACAGACCAATTATTAAAATAATTTTGCCAGAGCGAAGAAATGAAAATATATATTTACATAAATATTTAGTTTCCTCTAGTGAGGATCGTATCCACAAGCAGTCGCGTTTACAGTCACACTTTGTGCCTATTGCGCTACGTATGGCCTCTATTTTATTTTATTTCTTTATCAAAACCCAATAATCCGCTTGGTCCAACGAGAACGGAAAATCAATAATATGATTATAAATTATCAGTTTTAAAACTTTCCGAATTATAAATACTAAGAAAATTAATAAAGAATTACTTTTGTCGTTTGTAATAGACGTACGATTTACGAATATAAGAATTAAATATATCTACCTAAAGAAACCCGAAAATTGGTCTCGCAATATACATTCTCATTACGAATATGCAATAAACAGTACGAGAGGCCGCTGCCTATTCGTGTATTTCATACTTATACCTACATACTTTCCAATTGCGTTCTACAAAGGAACCTGTTTTCAGAGCAACGCGCCGGCGGAACGGGGCGGGGAGAGAACGAGCACGCGCGAGCCAGCGCGAGGCGGTGCGAGGCCGGTCACCCCTGCACTACCAGTGAATGTCAGTGAACGCGGGCGGGTCCATAGAGGGACGCGTTTGTTTGCGATAACTTATATATTTTTATACTCTAAAGTTTAAACACACCTATTATGGAAGCCTTTATAGAAGGCGTTCGGCTTCAGCCCTGTTTATGGAATCCCTTACATCCGGACTACCGCGAGATACATGTCAAGGATGAAGCATGGCAGTGTGTCGTCGACCATTACAAGAGCAGTTCTATTCCAAATAGTAAGTGAAGTGTAGTGTTGGTTATATACAATCTTTTTGATAAAGACCGAATATGTATTATTAAATATATTTTGTATGTACTTATTTGGAATACAAAAAGTATATTTATTTTCGTAGGTAAATGGAAATATTATCACGTTAAGTTGTATTACAATGTTCACTTTAAAAAAAAATGTAATTTAAACTGTGCCTGTCAATAGCAAATTACCTACTTAAGTATGTATATACGTACTTTTTATAATAATTTACAAAAAACACTGACAAAACTAGTGCAAATATACATAATATGTATTTTTCAGTTGTCAGTCACTACTTAAAATACGATGATTTTTATTATTTTTAAATAGTTTGAGATGTAATAAATAAATAGAAAATATATACATGATGCTAGAGTGAGTGGGAGAGCATGGTAGCTAGGTGATGCTAGAGTGAGTGAAAGGCATGACTGTAATGTGTAAAAAGATCGATGGTAACAGACGAAGCGAAAGAGAACAGTGTTGTAACATTGTCCCCTCCATTTCTCCTACAATAGTATTTTTTTAGAAGTTGTTAATGTATTCTACATTTCACGTCGTTAGACGACGGAACCCGAAACGTGTTTCGTCTCGCTGAATCGGCGAAATAAAAAAACTAAGTGGAATTCACTTTCCATGTGGATCACGATGTAATAAAAATATTAATAAAAAAATCTATTTCATCTTTTTATTTAGTTTTGACTTGATCTTTAACTTTAACTAAATAGTATGGTAGTGGGTTCAACCTCTACACATGGATTATATTTAAATTATATTCATTTCCCCGCTCTGGTAGAAAAAAAATCGCCACTCAACACGCTATGTCTTGTGTGGAAAGAGGGGAACGGAATGTCTCGGGGGACTAGGAGAAGAGTACATTCCTTCTATCTACCCCGCTGTGCGGAAAAGGGGTGAGCCTGTTAAATTGTACCTGGGAACCTACTGTTAAGGCACTTTCGTTCCCACCTTCCTGATTCTGGAGGCATTGCAAGTTGAGTGGCGACACTCAAGGTCACATCTTGACTCGACATCAGAGCGAAAAAATGAATATATAAAATATTTCATTCCCTCGAGTGGGAATCGAACCCACAACCTGACACATTACAGTCACACACTTGTGCCCATGCACCACAATTGGCCTCAATTGATATACCTAAGTATTTTTAATCTGTTTAATATTTACAACTATTTATTTTGTAGTACAGGTAGCGAAATCAGAATGGAAAAAGCTGCGAGACAACCATCGAGATGCACTGAAACGAGCTAAACTGGGTAAGAATAAATTGTTACCAGCGCAAATCACAACATGGAAATATGCTAAAGCGATGCAGTTCCTTGAACCTCATATGAAGTACAGAATTACAGAGAACATTGAAATAGATCCGCCACCAAATTGTAACTTAAAAAATTCTGAACACGACGTTTCCACCACGGAGAGTGCCGACGAGCAGTTCGCAGCACCACAATCTAAGCGACGGTGTCCCGAACGCAAAGCCGATGGCCGCCAAGAGACTGACGCTCTGGAGTCATTTTTCAATTGTATATTGCAAAGCACTAAGACGATGCCCCATTGGATGCAAACACAAGTTAAGAAGAAAATATTTGCAGTTATGATCGACGCCGAGGAATATCTGTCGACACAAGGACCAACTGTACCACAGGGAGACTTGCTAACTCCAACGCATGAAAAAAAAATTAAAATTGAAACTTTCACGGATGAAAGCTGTGACAATGAATATTCTTAACTTAATTTTAATAGATTATATTTAAATGTGATAATTTTAGACGTCAAAACAATACATATTGTAATCTAGTATAATTAGTAATTTCTAAAAGTACCTGTGCTTGACTCATTTTATATAAAACTTCTAATTTGTATAATATATTTTCAATTTAAATCAAAATACTAAATACTTTATTACTATACTAAAACGACTTTACCGTGTAATTACCTCACCTAACCAAGTTGCTGCGTCATTAGTCTCAAAATTAATTTGGCCATCGGTATTGATTTTATTTAAAATAAAATGTAAGAGTATAATGCAGATGCCACGTATTGGTTACCTTTCCTTAATGATTTAACATCACGCTGCGCGGTATCCTAAACAAATAAGATATTTTAGAAAAATTGTAGAATTATATATAATTTAATAGAAACATTAAGCGGAGACCTCGGTTGACCTTCGAAAACACAGTATCAAAGATGCTGTAGGAAGCTCACGTAAAAAGCATGAGGACCCCCCGAAGGGCATGTATGAAGAGGTTGATGACAGTGGACGAGGCGAAAGAGGTATGTAAGACCGTAGCGTTTGGCTCTCCCGCTAGAGATAAAGCGTGAAGTTAAGTTTTAATAGAAACATTACTTCTGGTCCTTGATGTGTGATGGGGAAATCATCATAGTCACACTCGACAAAAGGACTAATGTTACTAGCATTATGATAATATTGAATAATTACTTTAAAAGTTGCCCAAGGTGTATTTATCTCTTCAAAAGAATTAACCATGATCCCGCTCACTATCTAAAAAAAATATATTAATGATTAGAAAATAGAAATGCAGATTCTTGTGAATACGTAAGTGTTTTAATTAAATTTTTCGCTGATGAAGTTAACAAGCGACTTCTGAAAATAGGGAAAAAATTGATGACACTTCGTCGTATATTTGTTTAGTATTACTGAACTAACAATAAAAAAATAGATAAAAAATTAACTTAAAAATAGCATACGTCCATTTTTTTTAACTTGAATGTCTGAAAAGGCGACCTTCGCTGTAGTCGCAAGACGTAAGGATTATAAAGCCTGATTCGTCGTTTGTCAGCGCCCATAACATGTTCAATTGGAATGAATTCGTCTCCAGAAAATTTCTGCCAATTATAAAAGTATCCAATATTTTATATATAGAGGCTATTCCTGGCGCAGGGAACAAGCGTGCCCCCGCTACTCAACAGCTCCCTCTGCTTACCCTGCTAAATGCGGGATACAGCGTAAATCCAAAAAAATATATAATTCATGATAACACTAAGAAAAACTGACGATATAATTTTAAATTCAATAATATATTACCAAAATGTTTAAAATGATTCTATCAGTATATATTTTAAAATATCAAAACATTTCTAACATCACTTGAAATCCTAACAGTCACAGCCAGTTTCTGTTTACAGTCTTCTATGGCGCTGTGCCTAAAAAGTTCTTCGCGCTGAAACCGAACCGTTTGTCCATCTACGTAACTTTTAAAATTTTCCTATAAATATAAATTATTATTTCATATATTTACTAATGGACAGACTAATGGTCAGACATAAAACTTCTAACATTTATTTCACACATCACCATAACAGCTCTAATTTCTAATTGTGAATTATTGTTCCGTATGAATTCTGAATTTAGCAGACTCGACGATATTTTAATAAATGTTGAGACAATAAGATATATCCACCCTCCATCTGTTAATTAAACATTTCTTAAATAAACTTATTTAATATTTTTTATTATTAAAAAAATGAAAGAATCATAAACAAGTTACTGTTATTGAAAATTAATTCTTTTCTCATGTTGTTTTATATACTAGAAGTCTACTTAGATGTTTATCGTAGAATTTATAAAGTTATTATAAATTTGACACAATGACAGTAATTTAATGTCATTTTAAACAATTGTAAAAAGACTTCCTCCTTTTATAATTTTTACTTCGATATTATTCACAGTACTCGAAATAATTTATGTATATATTTAAAAAAATAGATTAGGTTGAGAGGAAAATTAAAAGCGTAATTTAGAGTGCTACCAATTATTTATTTCAATTAATAAGACATTTCGCCAAGTCATACATGAAGACATACATATGAAAAAAGTTAATAAAATGGTACTGAATTCATTTGCAACAATTGCATTTATTAAAATTATTTAAATCTCTAATTATGGCTTCGCCTCTGTAAATGAATACTGTACCACTATAGTGAACTGACATTTTCGTAATTCCCAATGGAAAAAGACCTGATCAATTTTTTTATAATATAAAATAGTAATAAATTTTATAATAATAATATTCAAAATTACACAAACACACTAAGCTCCTTTTAAAGAAAAAACAAATATTGATCAGATCTTTTTGTAACAATATTTAATAAAGCAAAAGTACAAGCTACTACACAATATTAAAAATGGCGAGGCTGCAGAATGACTCACTGGATTACAGTTATACAACTTCAACAAAATAACAACTCTTTATTCAATATTTATTATGAAAATATTTATTTCAAGTTAAAAATATGAATATAATAGTATGATTGGATTAATTAACTCTCTGCAACCTCATTTTCTAAGACAAAAAATATTCTAAACTTCTGAAGAAAGGAATAATTTTTGTTTAAACATTACTCAATAAATTATAAGAATTGTTCTTATTTGTAGATAATAAGTATTAAAGAAATATTTGTACAAAGTCTCTTTTCCACCCACAGACAGATATGTCGACGAGACTAATTAAAGAAAATAATATTGAACGAAAGTGGCGACAAATGCGGCGTTGGGGACCATCACCCAACACGCCATGACCGGAACGGTGAGAGGCGGAGGACGGAGCTACGATAGCTACGTAGAATAGAGGCCGTAGCGTTTGGCGCTCCGTTCTCACTGACTATCCCGCTTGGGATAAAGCGTGAAATTAAGTTAAGTTAATATTGAACGACATTTTTTTTCTGCTGTCCAGGCCAGGCACATAGTTTTACTTTTATAATTTAAGTAAGAAAATACAAACTATTTTACTGATGCATGCTTAATTATATTTTATAAATAGTAAATTATAGAATAATTTTAAGTACTGATCAAAAGAAATGATTTTGTCAAAGAATTTTCAAACTCTATAAACCAAGTGGTTGAAATCGTATTCTTAAAAAAAACTGAGAAGTTACGACGTCAAAACAATGGTATATTTCATTAAATGTGAAATTAAAATGTTTATTTATTAAAATAAAATATTTTTTCTCTTTTTATAACAAAAAATCACATATAACATTACTATATTATGTTTCAAATATCAATCTGTGGGCTTCAATCAACCGAAAACAATAAAGAAAAACAAGTAGGTAATCGATTATATTCTTATATCTGCCTGAGACCTTGTAGCAATTAGGATAGCAGAAATCTATGACACCTAAAGAAAAGTAATAAAAACTTACTTCACACTTATTACTAAGTTAAATACAAGTCATTTGATTAATTCAACATGCTTATGATTCCGGGTCTGTAGATGCGAATGTCGCAGCCTTGCTGGTCTGTAATAAAAAGAAATTGAAATATTAATGTATTTCATATTTCACGGTGTATCCCGCACGTAGTAGGGAAGGTAGGGCGAAAATAGTGTTAAGACACTATTCCCCACTTTTCACCCAATTTTTGAGATATTTGCATGTTGAGTAACGGAATTCAACGCCACGCTTTGTCTTTTTACCAGAGTGATAAAATGAAAATAATTCATTCTTCTTTAATGAGAATCGAACCCACACTCTACGTTTAGAGCTAGACGCTATTATATAGCGCCACGACAGCGTCATGTACAACCATCAAATGACCTTCAAAAACGATGTAGTCTATTCCCAAAAATGCACTCTGGAATCTGCACCTACTTTATAAGCTATTGATTTGTAACTTTAGTTATTTTTAATGAATAGATATAAAAAAGGGACTTTAGGGCTAGGACAAGGGCTCTACAAAACGCAAAAATAAAAAGCAAAATTTTGCTTTGTTGTACCTCGCAGTAATCGTAGAACTCCATGGCTGTTTGGTTGTCAGCAAATGTTATGGTCAAAGTCTTTTCTACTGAAATGTTGGTGGTATAATCTGAGCCCGACCAGGAGCATGTATCATCGGAAAGCTGAAACAATCGATAAGAAGTCAGACAAACGTACGCACAGACTAACGGATACAGACAAAAATTTTAAAGTTCATTGTTTTGGCTTCTATTACGTTAATAAAGGTTCCCAATAACATTTTTTTACAAAATTTTACATCTTATTTCTTTGATAGTGGAACTGCTCATTATATCATATAATTGAACTAGCGGCCCGCTAGCGGTTTC